>PVJN01013832.1:0-48017 GCA_004026805.1 Lasiurus borealis | reverse complement strand
CAAAGTATAGTCAGTGGTGCCTCTAGATTCTTAAAACACTGGGGAATATAGTCTTTTAGCTAGATGGCAATGCCTGGCTATATGTCAATATTTGTATTACTAAGGCTTAACAGTTGAATGAATACCCCAAATCTTAAACCCAAGTCTCCTTTTTCTTTTTCATTTGACTTACAATAGCAATAGAAAGGAAACACAATATACCTTAAAATAGTCCTACCCATTCAGAGAATAACATATTCATTAACTAAAGTGTGTCCTGCTCTAGTCCAACCTGGTCTGCCATCATCTAACCTGGCATGGGCTGTGCCCCAAATAGGCTGGAGACATTTTCTCCTCATTATCACCTTGTTAAGTAACCCCCTGCCTCTGAGGCATGTTCTGGGATCTTAACGAGGTGATAATGAGGAGAAAAATGATGTGGTAGTCCTTGGTCTGGTCTAGTCTTCATAGTTCAGAGGAGACCCAAGCTTTAATTAAAAATACTTTACTTTGATATAAAACTTTCAGAAGACATTTTGATGTGTCAATTCAAAGGAAACAATGGGAAATGTTTTTCTATTAATGCATAGCGAGGAGATATCTTTTCTCATTATTTCAACAGAGACAGATACATTCCTTGAAAAGAATAAGGAAGTATAAGAAAAGACACAAAATTGAATAGATAAGGGTAAGGAAGATGGGAGAGAAAACAAACTTGAAGAAAAAGAAGTGTTCTACATCTTACAGATAGAATATCTAGATTCCCCCTCCATTTTCTTCTGATTATTTATTTGGTGCTCCATGGACCTATTCTCTGTAGAAAAGTGTTTTAGTATATCTATAGGTTTGGTCCATTAGTGTCAACTTCAGCACATTATACAAACCAGATAATCCATTCAAAATATGAAGGGTCATGATATTATTTGATCAGTATACTTCAGGGTGATTAAGTTAGAAGATTTATTTTTTTCTTTAAAATGTAAATTTGGATTGGTTGCTAAATATAAAGGATAGCTTCTTTACTGCCTACAAATGATTTCAAAATCAACCCACTTAATCAACATGAAAGATAGTCTCGGATCACTTCTGCTTGATAGAGAAATTATTAGTAAATGCTTGCATTTAAGCAGTCTTTCTTCTTAAGAAGTTAAAATCCTTTTCTAACTTTTAGGTCTTCCCAGGTTATCTCAATGAAATAATTTAAAAGAGAGAGAAATTTTATAGGCACCATGTTATATTAGTAACATGGAACACTCTTCTACATGAAGCAAAGTATTGGATCACAGCCCAGAGGACCCATCAGGGCCGTTTCCCAGCGGCCGTCTATCTTCATGACAAATTCTGACCACCCAACAGTCCATTTGGCTGTGGTGAACACAGGGGGAAGAAGAGGAATGGCCAAACCCCACCATGCTGACACACAATCATGCCACAGTCCATTTGTTCATTTGTGCTTAAAGTCTGAGGCAAATGGAGTTGAAGGAACTTTCCCAAGGCCAATTCCTTGTAAATGGCACATTCTCTTCTTATTTGTCCAACTCACACAGTTGATTAAACGGTTCTATGCTCAACCCCATTTTATTATTAGAGAATCAATATACCTGATTTTCTTATCTGGTCACTCCCTTAGTAGCCCATCAATGTCACGATCATTCTCTGTAAATATTCTCATCAAGAAAAATAAGCTGAAACCAGTTTGGCTCAATGGATAGAGCGTCAGCCTGCGGACTGAAAGGTCCCAGGTTCGATTCTGGTCAGGGGCATGTACCTTGGTTGGGGGCACATCCCCAGTAGGGGGCGAGCAGGAGGCAGCTGATTGATGTTTCTGTCTCATTGATGTTTCTAACTCTCTATCCCTCTCCTTTCCTCTCTGTAAAAAAAATCAATAAAATATATTAAAAATGAAAAAAATAATAAAAAGAAAATAAAAATTCCAAGACAGTTTCTTCTATCTGAATCATTCTGTTTGCCAATAAGAAATTTTCAAGACTGTTAATGCATTAAATGTTTTGCTGACATCTGATCTTGATTTCTCTTATTAACCTCATTTCTAGTCTTCTAAAACTTAAGAGGAGTTCTATCAATGTGCTTTTATTAGCATGAAAAAGTTGGAGATCACTTCTAAATAATTCTATTCAGCTGTAGCTTGTCTTTATTCGTGGAGAAACATAGGAGCAAGGATTATTCTAAATAGTGGATGATCACAGAACTGTTTTTTTTTCTTTAATAATAATTTCCTTGTGAAGGTGCTATATTAATTTTTATCCTGACCTTTCACCAACAAATTCTGAAGAAATATAAAAATCACAATCTGGGTGGCAAGAAGAAAGTCTAGACACTCTCCCAACATATGACATATTGATAATGAATGAACCTCAATAGAACACTGATTTTTCTAAACATGTTTTATACTAAAACCAGATTTTAAATAAGCATAAAATACAGATTTAAAAGACACAATCAGTATGGATAGCATTTTTATTTAGCTTGAATCTAGAGCCATCGTTGGCAAACTGCGGCCCCTTGACTGTGGCTCTTCCACAAAATACCACAGCCTGGGTGAGTCTATTTTGAAGAAGTGGTGTTAGAATTTTAGGTTTTAAAAAAAAATTGGCTCTTAAAAGAAATTTCAATCGTTGTACTGTTGATCTGTTGATATTTGGCTCTGTTGACTAATGAGTTTGCCGACCACTGGTCTAGAGGAACAGCCTGTTCTTTCAGAAAAATGTTCCTGTTAAAGAAGGATGAATTCAGTATCATTTCTAGGCATACAGAAAAAGAAAATAACAAGATTCAACTAAAGCAAATGGTCAAATTTCATATCGCCATTTACCCAGAAATCAGGATCGATGCTAACAAATTAGAATATCATAAAATTTTCTCTAGAAAATTTATAACCCACTGGGTTTTATTTAAATTACTGGGATGGAGCAAATTCTCCAATCAGCATGTAAATATGAACCCCTGCATTTGCAGCTAGAACATGAAAGAGGAATGGCACTAGAAATGCATGACAGAAGATTTGATTTCTAGCCCTAAGCCACCAAATAGATGCGTGGCCCTAGACAAATTAGCTCTCTTGGCCTCATCTATAAAATGTGAAAGTTGCACTCACTCTCTGATTTTTAAAGTCATTTCTAGCTCTCTGGATTTTATACTAGGAGGAGAAAGTCAGGGGGAGAGATTTCCTAAAGCAAAAATCTCAGGGTTTTGCCATATAACCAAGCCTAGCATTATTGTTTCCTTTGTTCTAATTATGTCTTTCTTTCCCACCCATTCTCCTGCACACCATTAGGAAATAAAATGAAAAAGAAAGAAAACCTGTTGCATGCAAAAAACAGATCTGCCAGTGGTAAAGAGTTGGGTTAAATGGAGCCTTCGCTGATGATATCAGATTTTATTTTAATTAGATGTCAAGTTCTAAGACCATGAAGCCAAATGATAAAGAGCAGACTATTCACTGTCCCTATTACGGAGCCCCAAATATCTCTTAATTTATGTACTAGTAATCTCCTGGTAATTCTCCGGGTGCTGCCACCGCGTAAACATTCCAGTTTGTCTCCTGCTTCACATGGATTTGTTCTCCAGCCATCACGGAGTTTCCCCATTATGCTCAGTCCAGCTCATTTAGAGCAACCTTCCCTCACAGCCAAACCACCAGCCTCAGCCGGGGCCAGGGGAGTGGGCGACAGCTCATCTGCAGCAGAGCCTTTGGTGGAAGTGTGGCCAATTAGTCACACGTTTGGTGTTCTAATTAGGCGAGGCCGGGACTTCGGAAAATGTGCTGTTGATTTAGGTACTTCCTCAAACAATGCTAAATTGTGTTATGTGAAATTCAATTAGTCTTTTTCTAAACGTTTCCACATCTGTTCTTCCTTAAGCATAAAGTGATGAGGAGAGAAGGAGAAGTGAAAAGCCAGAGTCTCCACTGGTGAAATATGTTAGGCCTTAGGGACCAGCCCTTTTCCCAGCTTTTGACCCTGAACAGTGATATACAGGAAGGAACAAAGTTGGAGAGCTATCATGGTGAAGCCCTTTTAAATAAATCATTATAGAAGAAATACTGCAACTGCACGGGAATGTAATCTTGTATGACGGCCATAAACTCAGCTTTGTTTGAAAATGGATGGCACGGGGGTGGAACCATTAAGAAGTAAATGATTATAAATTCTGTCCTAAAGGTAGTATGCGTGGTCATTCTGGTTATATTTTTTTAAAGAGTCTTTAAAAAAATCGTTTGGGTTAATATTTCATGTCTAGGTCCAGTGTAATGAGTTTTTGTCGCCTCCTATCTATTGAAATTTTCCATATAAAATTGAGGACAGCCTGAAATCTCAAAACACTCGAGGTTTAAAAGGCAAAAATAAAGAAAGAGGAGGTGGAGGAGGAGGGAAAGAAGAAGATTCCACTTGTTCAAAAATGCTTCGTAGTTTCCTTTTGAGCCACTGTTCTTAGCCACAAGGTGGCATTTTCTTTGATCTTTCGAACTCTGTGGCAAGCTGTTCCAACTCTGAGCCCTCCTTCTTCAATTTGTTAGAGATGCTATGTTATTGCTTCCCAGCACCTCTTAATTCCAACAACCTCCACATCACATCTAACACCAAGTTCATAGTGTGTTTTCATGTTAAATCATACTCTGCATATCCACTGACTTTGCCAAGAGGCCAATGACAATATCTTTTACCAAAGTGGCATGTCTCAAAACCACAGGCGTCCAAAGGTGAAGGTGTACATTCATTTGATCCTTGTTTCTGTTATCACCTTTTCAGTGACTAACATTTCAAAACCTTATCTGTGGCTGGCAGGCCATGTTTCAGTTTTGTCAAAGTCCGGATATAGACTGTGTGGTTTTCTGATGATATATCTCCATAAGATTTGTGGAATGCTAAAGATGGAGTTGTCAACACTACTTTATGGCACCTCAGTGCATGTCAGAAAATGAAAATATTTTCAGAAGTGATAGCATTATTGTGACTGATGACATGTTCTTTTAAGACAAAGACTTATTTAAATTTTTTAAAATTTTTCAAGAAAAGAAACCAAAATAAGACATTATCAGTAAGCAAGGCAATTTATCTGGTATCTAGCTCTAATAAACAAGAGAAAGAAAGATTAAAAAATTAGAGTGTTAACACTTTTAAAGCTATTCTGCTTTTTTGGAGTTTTCACTAACTCAAAAGCATTTTAAATTTGATGACTATTTAAATTTCCATTAACTACAGAAACTATATGATCCGCTGATAATAAATCACAAATATTTACAGATTGTATTAACCCAATGAATAAACTAAAGATGTAAACGATTTAATAAACTTAAATAAAATATAACTGGTTTCAGAATCAGTTTATAATTCCATGTAATAGAGGTTACAGCAACAGATGTAAATAGTTTTTCACTGTGGAAGATAACTACAAGCCTTAAAGTTTTTATAATATTTTCTAAAATCTGACTTTGCAGAAATACTAATTGGTAATTATAGTCTATTATCTCTGTTATTTTTCTCACATATCAATATTGCAACCTGCACAACCATAGTTAAAAGGAAATTTTGCTTTCGTTTCTCAATTAATCTCTACCTGCTTTGTTTGTGATTTACTAACATTGGACTAACTATGAGGCAACATTAGCTACACATAGCAATATTATTTGATTTTTTATTTTTATTTATTTTTATTTATTATTTGACTTTTTAAAACTTTTGTCAAAAAGAAATCTAGATAATTTCAAGCTGAATGTTGATAAAAAGAAAGCATTTAATTCACTGACTTTAAGCCAAACAAACAAGCTTTGTCTGCTATCTAAAGGCTCAATCTATCACTATTAAATTTATGCTCATTTTACAGCATTAAAATAAGATCACTGTGAGTCTATCCACCCTGGCTAGTCTGAATGATATGAGCCCATGTCATCTTGCTTCCCATTCACCCTTCATTATGTAGCAACACTAAGGACATCAATTAAAAAGCATCATATCCACTCCCAAGTTCTGTAAGCCTACATCCTCTGATTAATACATGTCAAGTAACTTTCAGTTATCACAAATATAGATTCAAAATTATTCTGCTCTCTAAAGTGACAATCTTGGGAAAAGCATCATTTTGATGTTGCACGATAAATTCTTATATGAAAAACAAGATTATTAGTTTAAACACAAATTAAACTCCATAGAATGATGGCATGTCTCTGGGGAGAGAAGGGAATCAGGTCTGCAGATGTTGCCATGTCCAGACTGGCCCTTGCCTGCAGAGTGTGTGCTTGATCAGCTGAGGGGCATCCTCATTCTCCTTATTTTCACACAGTGGCAATCAGAGTTTTCAATGCATCCCACATGTGTTTCCCTCCTACCGACTCTGAGCTGGCCTTATGCTAGACCAGGCCTGACTCAGGGGGTATCTTTTATGTTGATAGACAAGATGTCATGTTTTGTTATCCTTGTTACCAGACACTTTAGTATCATTAATGATATGATTGAACAATGTATTAGCTTTATGCTATTTAGAAATAATATCTTGAAACTAATTACTCTAATTTTAAAATTTAAGTCTGTTCTACTGTTCCCCTAAACTCTTTGTTGTTTTTTTTTAATTGTTGCTTTTTTTCCTGTTTATTTGCTTGCTTTAAAGAGTGAACTCTTTGAAGGCAAGAATCATTTTCCTTAAATGTCTACTTCCTTGGGCTGTAATTTACTGAACACACCTATCTATTGATTTGTTTTGACTGATGATCCTGCATGCTATCATGTTTGCTCTGTAGAATGATGGCCACAAATCCACATCTCCAGGTGCTAGGGCCACCTCAGAATTGGATCTCAACCCTAGATACCACTAGTATCTTTTGTCATCTGTTGTTAGCTTAATGCTACGAATAATTTTCATGTGTAATGACATTTGGAATCTGGGATGACTGGCAAGTTTTAGGAGGATTGATCTGCCTAGACACACTCAGAGAAGAACCAACTAACAAAATTAAAACAACGGACAGAAATTGGGATGAAAAGGTATATTGACTAAGAAAATATAATTCACCTAGAAAGAGATAAGAGTTAAATTTTCAAATAAAACACAAGGCAAGAGAAGTCACATACAACACAGAATTAAGTGGCTGACTGTGAAGAGTGGGTAGGATGTGAATAAATGGAGAGGATTAAGGAGGGCATTTCTAGGCATTTCTGGTAGAGAGACCAACATGCACTAAGGCAAGTAGGAAGCAATTTAGATGGCTTCCTCACTGGTTTCTCCTTTTCTATCATCTTGCTGCTTCCTCTTTCTCTTCCTGACCTCTAAAGTCTCAACCTTCAGACTCACCTCTTTTCTACTTTACATATACTCACACTTTAAGTTCCATTGACTTAAATACCATTTGTATACTGATGACTTTCTAATTTTTATCTCCAATTTTTCTGGCTTAGATATCCAATTACTTATTCAAAATACTTATTTGTGTGTCTAATAGTAAGCCAAATCTATATAAAATATGACCCAAGTTGAACTTCTGATATCTCAGTTCCTGCCTCTAAAAAACGGTTTCCCATATAATTTAATGAAAATTCTATCATTTCAGTTGCTTATACCAAAAATCTTAGAGTTATGCCTAATTTCTCTTTTTCTCTTATTCTGCATTTAATTAATTAGCAATCCTTGCCCCTCCTCTTTAAAATATATTCAGACAGAATCTGACCACTTCTCTTTAGCCCTACCTGCCACCATCCTAGGCTAAATTATCAGTCCCTCTCATTATTTCTTTGCTTATCTCCTATCACTTCCTTCTTGGTTACCCCAGCCACACTGGTTTCCTTGTTTTTTAATATACCAAGCATATTCCCACTGTAAGGCCTTAGCATGTGCTATTTCCCTGGCTTGGAAAGCTCTTCACCTGTTTACCAAAGGACCTACAACCTCTTTTCCCTCTAGTCTTCGCTCAAGTGTCACCTCATCAAGACTTCAAGGACTTATCCTCCATTCCCCATTGTAAAATGCCTCCTAGGCTTCCATATCTTTCAGTGCTTTATTTATCATGATAGCCCTTATCACCACCTGTCTCATTAATTATTTATTTTCCTGTTTACTATCTGTTTTTCTTCACTAGAGTACAAACTCCATGAGGTCACAAACTTCATCTAACTTGTTCAGAGACATAATTCTGAGTTCTTGAAATAATGCCTGGAAGATAGTAGATACTTAATAAGTGTTACATGAATAAATAAATGAATGATGACAATAAAGACTGATTTTTAGGTAGACAAAAGCATTTGTATTGGTGCTAGGTCATCATGTTACTTACATGGTGTGGAACTTTTATCATTAAAGGTCAGAGTATTACATTATTTTATGTTAAGTATAGGCATTAAATATTTTGCCAAGGGATCTAGAAAATGAATACAAAATTTTGGGATGAATAATCTGGTGATATCATATAGGATGGAGTTTAACGTTGATTAAAGACTTTCTTAGGAATCTAGGCTTTCACTTCCATGACCAAATGAAGCCCTTAAATGAAACTAAATATAAGCTTACAAGTACTTGTCATTTCAAAAATATATACTTTTTAAAACAGAAGTAAGACTGTCAAAGTCTTTGAAACTACAATAAGACCCAGACTATAGGTATGGGCAGCATCCACTTGGTCACAGATATCAAAAGTAAGATGTAAAAAGTCTCATTTACCCATCCAGAGAGATTTGCTCCCCAATGCTCAAAACATCATTTCTAGAAACAAGAGTTTATTTACTAATTTCCTTCTGGATCATTACTTTGGGTCCAGTAGGCTGGCATTTCTCACCTGTGCTCTGCGATAACAAAAACATGATCCTCAGAAGAGGAGTAGAATGGATGAAGAGTCATGATGAAAACCTGCCTAGAGAAGGTTTCACCAAGCTATCAGCTGGTAAAAGACAGACAGCAGAGCTGTGGCTCAGGGGTGTCACAATCCTTGAGCAAAAAGGTAATCATGATAATCACAGGGAAATGGACTCTGGAGACTCCCCTGATCTTGCCTCCAGTGTTTCCGTGTTTTACTGAGTGGCTAGCTTATCCTCATAAGACACTTACTCCTTAAACTTTACACCAAAAATCTGAGATTTATCCTTTTCCTCTAAAGATCACATATCTGCTTTCTTAATTCAGCTTCTTGAATATCTATTTCTCCATTGTGAAAGTGACTCTCTCCTGACACTAGTTTTAATGTGGGTGAATCAGTTGAAGAAGTTTTTTGTTTTGTTTCTTCTGTCTTACAAAGAGGTTCTCCTTTGAAAGAAATTGTATGTATGTACTGAAGATTTCAATGATCATATTATGGAAATTTTTGTAACATCAGAAAACCCAAATGCCTTTCTGCATTATTAGTAGCATAAATTCAAAAACTTTTGTTTTACCTAAAGGCTGAAAGTCCACATTGCTGCTCTGAAGTGGGGCAGTGAATGCTGTTCTTTCATTGAGGCTCTTTGTAGCCTCCAAGCCCCTCACTAATGACCCTGAACTAACTCACAGAATTAGCAAGACCACTTATTAGTGACTGCAAAACATTTGGAAAATGTCTGGGAAAGTGGACATCTTTAGTTTCCTATGAAATAGTCATTACTAATGTGAATGATACAAAATGTTATGAAAAAAGGAAAAGGATTGTATGAGCTACACAAAACGTGTGAATTGGTACAGGCATTACCATGTTTAAGAAATCTTTGTTCATAACAGTTTGGAATATGAGGAAATCTAGGATGATCTAAAAATAAAGTGATTGTGTGTTATATCAGCCATCAACCACAAAGTCCCAAACAGATGTTTCATTCTTATGACCTAACTGCAACCCGTTGCCAATGTAAGCGCAGTGCTGCTTTACCTCCTGCTTAAAAAGCAGGGGTCAGGAGGAAGGTCTTACCCTGTATGGACCTAGAATACTAGACCAACTACAACTCAGCCTATAACTTGCATCTCCTATGTATCAGCATCATCCCATTCTCTCCAGCTACTAAAATATAGTTTGAAATATACTCTTCCAAATTACCTACTTATTCTTATGCTTCCCCATTCCATCAAATCTGTACTCTTTCACCTGAAAAGGAATTATTTGAATCCAGAGTACAGATCTTTACAGGAATACTGAATCACTTATCCAACTTGGTATTTGATTTTTACCTGAAATCAAAGAAGCATTGCAAGAAAGGGAAGACCAAACCTGCTGACGTATTTGCTGAGGATTGGGAGCAATATCTAATAAGTTATAACTTTCATTCTCAACAGGTCACTCAATTTATTCACATAACTAGAGTGTAAGAAAGTACCTGTTCTGCTTGGTACACAATAGCTCTAAAGCCTCCTAGCCACCTGATGCAGAATTGATGGGCAAATGGTAAAAATTGTGTGCACAGCAAAATAGTTAAGAACTTAGATTCTGAACCCAGAATGCCTGGGTGTAAATTCTAACTCAAACATTTGTGAGCTATGAAATTTTAAGAAAACTGCTTATTTTCTCTATCCCTGGATATCCTCATTTGTAAAATGGGAAAATCTAGAGTTGTTGTAAAGAGCAAATGACTTAATATTCATAAAGTATTTAAAAGAGTGGCTGGAACAACGTAGGTGCTTGTTAAATAAAAATTTTAATTCTCATCTATTTCAAATAAGCCCAGATTTTCAAAAGGCGTCATTAATGATTCTTGAAATAGAACTTCTTTACATTAGCTGAGGTCCTTCTTAACCTGTCACTGTCATGTAGCTATAGCTGAAAGTTACAGAAGATATGAGAAGGGTCTACATTTTCAACAAATTTACAAAGCACCATCCCTGAACTCCAAGGAAGATTTCAGAGGAAATTTGGCCAATCGGGGTTCAGTTTGGCACTTAGATCCCTTAGATCCACTAACTTCAGTGTTTTCTTAAATATAGGATAAAAAGATGTCTGTGCATTCCTATTTTCTAGATCTGCAGCAGTTTACTCTATGGCTTTAGAGTTTCCTTTAAAATGAAGGTCAAACCATTCTGACAATATACTGTGTTATACCCATATAACTCTTTTTATATAGATGCCACTATTACATAACTGTACATATGACCCTCTCTGCCAACAGGATTTATATAGTGTGCAGAAATTTTTTAAATAGTTTTTCTGCCAGGGATACCACAATGTCCCATTTATTTTCAACTCAAGCCTGGGAAATGAACATGCTATGGCTTTGTGCCCAAAGTAACTCAACTTAACTTGGGTCAGTCTTCTTTTCATGATATTTTTTCAAAGACTAAATATCAGTGTTTCTCCTGAACCTGCTTGGGAAAACTGCCCTTCCTTGCAGGACTGTATTGGGATTCAAACATTTTTTTTTTGTTCTTATAGATTTATTTCAAGTCTGCAGAGGCAAGATTTTTTAAAGAAAAGAAGCAGGAGGGAAAAAATAGATACAGAGGCAAAGGAGCATTGAACAGACTGTCAAACTACAGCAGGGAGACAGGGAAAGTTGGGGGTTGGGGATGCTGTAAGAGATTAACCGAAGGACTTGTATGTATGTATATAAACATAACCAATGAATACAAGACACTGGGGGCGGGGGGCAGGTGAGGGCATGTACTGGGGAATAGGGGAGGCCAGAGCGGGGGAAGGTCAATGAGGGGGGAAAAAAAAAGGAGACATATGTACTATTATTTGTAATATTTTAAACAATAAAAAAATTTGAAAAAAAAAGAAAATGGTATACAGGAAATTATTCATGTTTCATTTTTGAAGTAATATGGTCCAGAAATGAATACATTTACTGCACAGTAACTGAATGGTTGTCATATGAAGGAAGATGCCAACATATAAAAAAAAAACAATAATTTCTTGCTCCACAAGGATGACATACTCTGCCAAGTTTAAATACTGAATTATTTAGAAAGAGTTTGGAAATATTTTCTAACGACCCATTGTCAAGCACTGCAGCAAAATTCTGAAAAATAACAATTTGTTCTATTCATGAAGTCTTAAGTAATTTTAGAAATATTCGAGGAACTCCTTCAACCCCAAATTTAAACATTTAAGAAGTAACATGTCAGTTTTAAATGTAATATCAAATGTGTTCCAAAGTCATTCACTTGATCAGTTTAGTCTAGGAGTGTTCACGGTATTCACTTGGGTTTTTCCATTTGCTTTATTTTCATGGTTTGAGTCTTATCTCTGTTCTAGTCTCTAACTACCTTTCAAACATTTTTAAAAATATATATTCAAACAACTAAATCCAGGTCCATACTAACAAGCTGAATTTGGAAAGAAGGCACTTTTAAAGATAAGTTAAAAGGGAAACTATTTTGCTAGTTACTAGTTTTTTTTCTAACTGTTCTCAAGTATTCTGATTGTCTAAGTTCTCAACTTTTGGCTCATGTTGTGACCCAGACTTTGCTAGACAGACTGGTCCTAAATCCTAGGATACAACAGCAAACTCTATCCCATTTAAATTCCTTATACTATACTAGAGGCCAGTGCACAAATTCACAATCCAGGACCCCTCAGGGCCTCTAGTATGCATATCAGATCTTTGGTTAAACTCTTCCCATCCTCTCCCACCCCCTTTCCCTCTGAGATTCATCAATCTGTTCCATGTTTTCATGCCTGTGGTTTCCGCTCCTGCATTGAGTGTCTGCCCCCTGGTGGTCATTGAGCTTCATAACTATTGGGTGGTCGGTTAGTTAGCTGGTCAGTTGGTCGCTTAGACTTTTATATAGAGAGAGTACATAAAAGTTACTTCCATTTTCAGTAGACATATATATTCCATATTTATTGTAAATGCAAGGTTTACACACAAGTATTTATTTATAATCCCAACTTTTTTTAATAACTTTATTTAAAAATAACAATACATGCTAATATCAATATATAATCACAGGTTAAAAATGCAATAATAATCTAAAAATGTGAATATGCAGAATTATTCCAACATGTCCATTACATTTTGGGTCTTTTCTTATTAGATATATTTCAATATAACCAGCTTCTCTAGTTTATTCCATTTACATTTAATTTTAAAAGCTAGATTCCCTTTATATGCTTTTGGAAAATGAATATAAATGTGCTTCTTTGTTTTGGCTTTTAAATTATAAACCAAAATTCTATCATTTTGCCTTAACTTCAGTGAATTTTATCCTCCTTGTGAAGAAGAGAAAAGCGGTCCTTGACATCTGGAAATTGGCCTTCCACTGGTACCACCAATAAGGCCTTGGCTTTCTCCTGATGAACAAAAACAATTTCCAAAAACACCACCATCAGCCAAGGAACTGTGTCCATGGCAGATCAAGGCAAAAGTAAGACCACTCCTTCAACCTGTCTGCACACAGACAAAAGATGAATATTTCCAAACCATAAACATGACCAAACATTCCCCTATACAGTGATTTCTTTACTAATTACAATCTTTCCCTCTCTTGTCTTCCCTCCTATTAGACAGGTTATACTAAGATATATGCTTACAGAATTACCCACTTCCTGACATTATCCAGGCAAAGCCCTGCCTCCATGAACTCTCCCCAGGTTACCTAACACAAGCCTGAACCTCTAATAATTTCTAATGCCCTCTTACCAACATGCCCACCATTTACTAGTACATGTGCATGTTGTCCTTCATTGCAACAAGTCAATAATATCACCTGTCTGACTCCATCTGTGTCTCTGGCGGTCTAAGTCTGGAGGGCATTAACACAAGCAAGACATTTGCTCTAAACAATGTTTTAAAATAGTATTACATCTATAATAATAAAAGCATAATATGCAAATTGACCAAACAGTAGAACGACCATCCAAATGACCACACTATGACACACACTGGCACCAGGCTAGCCAGAGCAGGTGTGAAGCACTTGGTCAGGGGTCCCCGCCATTGTCCCATGATTCTCCCACAGAAAAAGGCCCAGGCTACCCAGCTAGTGGCATGGCTCCCAGACTGCAAGAGGGTGCAGGCCAGGCTGAGGCACACCCCGAACCCGAGTGCACAAGTTTTGTGCACCAGGCCTCTAGTTAGGAAATAATTTTCAGAAGTTATATATGTGAAGAAATTCAGATCCCATGCTAGAATGCTTCTAATCAATTTGTGATAATTTAAACTTGTATTTCTGATAACTCTTTATAAAAAATATAAGAGAACTAGGTTTTTACATTAGTCACTTCACCTTGTTGAGATTTCTGGGGATGTGATCCATAGACATGTGAGCAAAGATGAAGAAGAGGGTGAGAGCAAGCCTGCATTGTCTATTTGGAAGTCTGAGAGGCTGCATCCAATATTCTTCAGGAGAGAAGGGTCTGACCTGGTTGTGCATTGTCCTATGTAGAAGTTTTTGGTGGGAGTTGGGGGCAGGCAGATGCCATTTCCTCTAAATTTAGTACATAGTAGATGTACAGTAAATATTACCTCCCTCTTTCTCTTCTTTCCTTCCTTATTTCCTTTCTCTATTTTTACTTTCTTTTCTCCTTCTCTCCTTTTCCCACTTCCTTCCATTTTCCTTTCCTTTTATATGCCCTTACAGTCCAGAGAATGAGTGCTAATGAAACACTCTCAACTTTTTTCTTCAGGGTAAAACATTGCCCATTTCATAAAATGCATATACAAAGAAGATACAAAAGGACCATGACAATGTAGTGATTTATTACCTGACTTTTCACCAATTAAAATAAAATTATATACATTAAGATATTGTCAATTGGCTTGATTTTATACCTATTTTTTTAAAAAGTTTCAGTTCTCTATGAATAACATTCCTCCGTTTGGGCCCTCACTTTCTTCTACAAACACAGTGTTCGCTTTTCCTTAGAGCCTGACATTGTTTTAAAGTGCGAACCGAGGTGATAAAATTCAACAAGTCCAAGAAAGTGAAGCTGATCCTTCTCTCTCTTTGCAGCCTGATGCATGCTCTCTGAGAACACCTCCCTGCTGCATTTCAGATAAGAGTGTTGAGCCCATAAATTCATTAGCCAGGCACAGAGCAGCATCCCCAGTCTGTGTCCTTTCACAGGGCTCAAATTTCATTCTGTGCCAGGGGTCATACATCACACTCAATAGTATGTCTCCAGAGCCAACTGAGGAAAGTGCAGAAAAACTACTGTTAACAAGGGAGTAATTACATTAGGCCTAAATTAATTATTGGTCGCTCAGGACTGGTGAGCCAGGGCCACACAGATGGCCTCTGACTCAGTCCCCACCTTTGAGAAAAGAAATATTCCAATTTGGTGCACATGACCGCATAAGATAACAAGAGGCAGGTTATTTCTGGTCTACTGCTCTTGAATTTATCATATTTGCTAATATGACATGGGGCTTATTTGCGTTAACACTGTAGGTACATTGTGGGGTTTTTTTTGAAAACTTGAATGATAGTCACTTGGGATGGAGGTCATTTCACAGCAGTCAGCATTTGGACCAGCACAGTCAAATCAGGGACTTTTAAAATGCAATTCAGTCAAAAGAACAGGGCATGGATCAGTGAGCAGATGATGGAAAACGTTCGTGCAGAATTTAGATTAGCACAAAATTCAAATAAACCACAAGAAACAGAGAAGAGAGAAAGCTGGGCAGCCTGGAAGCAGGAAGCCATGGTCTCAGCAGGGTGGAGTGTAAGACATTGATAACTCCTGGATGCTATGCCTCTTGTGGGCAAGGACTATGATTTCTCATCTATCCTGTGTCCCCAGAAGCCAGCACAGTTGACACACAACACATGATAATGAGATTTTCTTAATCGATCCATTAGATCTGTTTTTCATTTGTGAAATACCATGCTCTTGTTAGAGATCTACATACAATGAATTCAATTATTTTAATATTTTAAGCACCTACTATGTGCCAGGCACTGCGGTGAATACTAGAAAATAAGCATGCCTCCTGTGCTCAAGGAATTTACTGTGTAGTATCTGAGGCAGAATGTAAATAAGCAATCACTAGCCACTGTGGTAGCTGTAGTAATAGAAGTATGGAAATGGTAAACAGAACAAAGGAATAACTGATTGACTCTGTAAGTAAAGGGTTTCCCAGATTAGGTTTAAAGTACTTGTATAGGTAAGAATCTATCAGATGAACGAATTGGGGACAGCAGAGTAGAAAAGCACAAAGAAAAAAGAAACAATATATGCAAAGGCAGAGAGGAATAAGGGACATAGAAAGCTCAGGGAAGAGGTAGTTTATTATTGCTAGAGAAAGCTGGAGAGACATTCATGGGCCAGATTAGCAAGGGCTCTAAATGCTAATATAAGGAACTTGAACTTGGGCAAGGAAAGTGGGGAACCCTATGCTAGGGCTGAAAGCAAAGAAGTGTCAGATTTACATTTTAACAAGAAAATTCACCTAGAAGCTAAAATAATTGGAGAAGGAGATGGTTGGAAATCAGGAAATATACACAAAGGTTCATGTAAGGGATGGAAAGACACAGAATTAAGACAGAAGTAATGAAAGTGACCAGGAAGGGCTATATTTAAGAGATACTTAAGAGATGGAATAGATAAGAATTGATGTGTAATCTGATATATCTAGGGAGGAAGAATGTAAAGATTAAAAATATCTCTGAGTTTTAGGTCTGGAAGACTGGGTCAAAAAAAGTGACCCGGTTAGGAGGGGATTGACCAAGATGGCGGCATGGGTAAATACCTGAACTTGCTGCCTCGCACAACCACTTCAAAACTACAATTAAAAAACAAAACAGATATCATCCAGAATCACGGAAAGGTGACTAAATGGAATTTATATAACTAGAAGGAAAGAGAAAAGCACACTGAGACTAGCAGGAGGTGCAGAGATGCAGAAGTGAAGTGTAGAGGTACACATGGAAAAGGGCTGGCAACTGGGTACACTGTTGTCTTTTTCAATTGGGAGGGAGATACAAGCTCCAGACTGCTCTGAACTCTAGTTGTGGGAGAGAATCTGGGGATCCGGACTCATATGGGGAGAAACTGGACTGTCTGGCATCAGGCTGGTACATGAGGGCTTACAGCGATCATTGTTCCTACATGGTGCTGTGGGACACAGAGACCTGGGAACCTCTTCAGGGCAGAGTTGATGGTCAGCCACTGCTGTTTGCTCGACCCTGGTGATTCCCTGAGACCCCACCCCACCCAATTTATATTCCAACCCAAGCTGTATGCAAAGGCTTTTGCATATTAAAACCTAATAAACTGGAGCTGGGTCAGAGAGCCCCAGAACCTCCAAAAGAAGGCCCAAAGCTGGAGAGTAGCTTGCACTACTTCACAGCTGGGCCTCATCTGGGCACTTCCAAAATCCAAACAAAGAGAAGGAATCTGCAGATCTCTCTGTAGCTCCTACTGGGTGGTCTCAGGCAGTGGATGACTTTGCACTTCCTTGGAGATCCAAGAGCCAATGTACCCAATTGTCAGAGTGAGAACATCCAGATTACAACTTTTCACATCCATAAGACACACACTCAGGGGGCAGACTCAGTGAGTGCCAAAGCTCCACTGAAGCAAGTCTTGCCCCATAAGGATGTCTCCAGCACAGAAGTTCTCCCATCATAGGACACAACTGATCCCAACAGCCAGCTGGCCTGGAGGTCAATTCCTCCCAGTGATACCAACAGCAATCAAGGCTTAACTACAACAAAACTGTGCCCACAGCACACAAAGGAGTGCACCAAGAGTGTCCACCTCGGGCAATTAGGGAGACTAAGCCACTGGGCCCTATAGGACAGCTGGCATACAAAGCCACTCTATCAACACAGGAATGCTGCCAAAATACCGAGGCAAAGAAACATGTGAACAAACAAATGAAAGAAATGGAGGAAAGCAAACTACTTAATACAGAGTTCAAAACCAAGGAAATATGATTACTCAAGAATCTTCTAGAAGATCAGATAAAGAGCTTCACAGATAAGAAAAACTAAAGGAGTTCATCAACACCAAATCAGTATTATATGAAATGATGAAAAGTACTCTATAAGAAGAGGAAGAAAAAGAAAAAGATAAAAATTAGGAACAACAAATACATATCTATCAAGTGAATCTAAAAATCAAGTGAATTAAAAATCTGATGAATAGAATAAACTGGTGAATATAATTTAATCAGGGGCATAGAAAGGGAGTGGACTGACAATTCTCAGGGGGAAAAGGTTGAGGGGAGTGCAGAGAGAGACTGGATAAAAATCATACATCTATGGATGAGGACAATGGTGGGAGAGGTAAAAGCAGAGGGAAGGGTGGGAGTTGGGTGGAGAGGATCCATGGGTGGGGGGAAGAGGAACTACTCTAATAATCTGAACAACAACAAAGATTTATTAAATCAACAACAACAAAGAATATTCTAGATACCTCTCTGAGAAATTTAGTAAGACCCTCAAGGATATGAAAAAGGACCAACTAGAAATTAAGCATACACTGATGAAATAAAAAATAATATACAGAGATTCAACAGCAGAGTAGAAGATCACAAGAATTAAGTGTAAGATTTGAAATATGAAGCAGCAAGAAAAAAAAAACACACACAAAAATAAAAACTCAATGAGAAGAGCAAAAAGAAAAAAGAATCCAAAAATTTGAAGATAGTATAAGGAGCCTCTGGGACAACTTCAAGCATGCCAACATCAGAATTATGGGAATGTCAGAAGGAGAGAGAGAGCAAGATATTGAAAATCTATTTGAAAAAAAATATGACAGAAAACTTCCCCTACCTGATGTCCAGGAAGTGCACAGAACCCCAAACAAAAGGGATCCAAAAGAGGACCACACTAAGACACATCTTAATTAAAATACCAAGGGCAAAAGACAGAGAGAATATTAAAAGCAGCAAGAGAAAAGCAATTAATTACCTACAAGGGAGTACCCATATGACTGTCAGCTGATTTCTCAACAGGAACTATGCAGTCCAGAAGGGAGTGGCAAGAAGTATTCAAAGTGATGAATAGTAAGAACCTACAACCAAGATTACTCTAGCAAAGCTACCATTCAGAATTGAAGGGCAGATAAAGAGCTTCACAGATAAGAAAAAATTAAAGGAATTCATCACCACCAAGGCAGTATTATATGAAATGCTGAAGGGTATTCTTTAAGAAGAGGAAGAAGAAGAAAAATGTAAAGATAAAAATTATGAACAACAAAGTGACAAAAAAATACATATCTATCAGCAAGTGAATCTCAAAATCAAGTGAATAAAAAATCTGAAGAACAGAATGAACTGGTGAATATAATAGAATCAGGGGCATAGAAAGGGAGTAGACTGACAATTCTCAGGGGGAAGAGGGTGTGGGAGTGCAGGAAGAGACTGAATAAAAATTGTACATCTATCAATGAGGACAGTGGAGGGAGGGTAAAGGAAAAGGGCGGGGTGGGAACCAGGTGGAGGGGAGATTTTGAGGGGGGGCATGGAAGAGAAACAACTGTAATAATCTGAACAATAAAGATTTATTTAAAAATAGGAGGACAAGAAGATAATGAGCTATTTAGGACATGTTCAATTTGACTGCTCATGGGACATTTAGGTGCAAATTTTAGTAGGCAAATAGATTTTCAGGAAGATTTATGTTAGAAACAGAATTTGGGGAGTTATATTATAGGTAAAAATTAAAGGCAAGAAGATGAATGAGATATAGATTGAGAAAAGTATGAAAACTCTCAGTGAATACTTAAATGATGAGTGAAGAAGGAAAAATGAGTGAAGAAGACTAAGATAAAACAAAGAGGTGGAAGAAAAGGCAAAATGGAGCAGTAGATGCCTATATAAGAAAGAATTTCAAGGAGGCAGGAATGGTAAAACAAATGTTATAGAGAATAGAGAAATCAAATAAAAATTGAGTATGGTCTATCATATAAAACAATTGAAAAGTAAGGGGAATTATAGGGTTTGATAAAAGATTTCAAGATTAAGAAAATAAAGATATACTAACTTACATGTTACATTATTCTTTGAAGGAGCTTGGTTGAAGAGGAAAACAGAAATAGGGCTGTAGCAAGAAAACTTTTTTGTTTTTATATGGAAGAAAAATTAACTTGTTTGCAGAGTAACAGCAAGTCTATAGAGAAGAGAAAAAGAGGGAATAATAAAGCAATATGCCAGAAATAGGGCAAAAAGAGATCATTGAGTTTTAAATTACTTGGAAGAGAAAGTTGTTTCTTTTTTTATATCTTAGAGTGATGGGGAGCATTTGAATGTATTTCTGTTAGATGATATCACAGTTAATATAAATAAAAACTAAACCAAAGAAAATTATTTTGGTGTTTTAATAGTTATCATAATGTTCAAAGTGACCCAGGACAATTTTCATCTTCATTAAGGATGTCTTTTTTAAAAAGTCCCCTTAAGTATATACAATGCAGTGAAAAATCCAAAGGTTTTCATCCTCACTTCCTTGTCATAAACTCACAATATAATTATTATCTTGTATATTCTGAAAATAATTCATTGCTAAGTAAAAGCCAAGCTAATAGCAGCACTATATTTCAGACTTTTTAAAATCAATTAATTATGGTCATGCTAGGATTTAATTTGTCCAATTTAATAATCAGCATGGGTTCCTGAACAATTTGTTTATTTGCAGTTATTAGCCATTGGTCATAAATTATGCCAAATTGCTAAATTAGCTGACCAGTCATCCACATGAGTGACATTATATAAGCCAAGCTCATAATCCAAGATGTCTTGTGCAATAAGAAAACCCAGATCCTTGATAACTACTGAAACTCTAAACAGAACACCTTTTCTAATGGCAGTGGGTATCATAATCATGTAGCCAACTTTCAGAAAAACAAATCTAAGTCACATTGACCTGTTGAGATTTTGATTATTGCTATTAATCTAAAGATCAACTTTAGAAAAATTAATATATATGCAATATTGTATATTCCAATCCAAAAACATATATTACTCTATATATTAAGGTCTTTAAAATTTTTTTATTAATACTTAGTTTTATCTGTAGTAGTCTTAAACATTTTTATTAGGCTTTTTCTATGTATTTGGTGTTTTGATATCATAAACAGTGTTGTTTTAACATCCTATCTAATAAAGAGGGAATATGCTAATTGAACATCACCCCATCACAAAGATGGTTGCACCCATAGCTGAGACCAAGTTCCCATAAGGAGCCTTAATGAGCTATCAGCAGGCACTTGAGGCTATGCCCTCCCCTACCCCCATGGAGCTTGACAGGGATCTCAGACTGCGCCCCTCACCCAGCAGGGCTTGACTGGTGTGTACTTCCTGTCCTGGTGCTGGGCTAAGGGACCTCAGGCTACTCCCCACAGCCCAGATTGAGGCCAGGGGACCTCAGGCTATGCCCCCATCCCAGCACCAGGCCAGGGGACCTCAGATAGCACCTTCCACCCAGCAGGGTTTGACAGGGGACTTCAGGCCACTCCCTCCACCCCAGCAGTGGGCCGTGGACTTGTGGCTGTGCACCCCCACTGCCTGGCTGGGCTGGACAGGGGACTTTAGGTTGTGCCCCAACCCAGAGGGCCTTGACAGGGGAACCTCAAGGTGCATCCCCAGTGCTGGATCAGGAGAACTCAGGCTGTGCCCCCGCCCAGCAGGGCTTGACAGGGGATGTTAGCCTGCGGCCCCTGCCAAAGGGGCCTGACAGGGGACTTGAGGCTGTGTCCCCCTCTTGGTGCTGGGCTGGGGGATCTGAGGCTGCTCCCCCCTGCCTGGTGGGGCTTGATGGGGAACCTCAGGCCATGTCCCCCACCCAAGCGGGGCTTGACAGGGGATCTCAGGCATTGTCCCCTACCTGGTAGGGCTTGAAGGAGGACCTCAAGGCACCCGTCCCAATCTGGACTGGGGGACCTCAGGCCACATCCCCCATCCTGGCACTGGGCCAAAGAATCTGAGGCTATGTCTCCTACCTGGCGGGGCTTGAAAGAGTGGGATTAGCTGGGTCTGGATCTAGCCCAATGTGGGGAGGGGGAGTAGCTGGGTCTGGGTCTCACTTCATTTTGAGGTGCATGTGGGTGGGCGGGGACTTGATTCTGGGTCCCCTGGTTAGCCTCAGACTCTGATAGGGGGAAGGTTTTCATATACATTTTACTAATTTTCTTTAATCTCTGACACTTCTATTATAGAGAAAGGGCAAATAGCAATATTAAATTATTTCTTCTAATTAATCCCCTTTTAATGTGCATGAATTTCATGCACCAGGTCTCTAGTTTTTATATAATTGTAAAATCATTTATTAATGCTAACTAATTATTTGATTATTTTGTTTTCAGCATATGTCATCATGTTGTTTAGAAATAGTGACAAGCTCTAATTCTTCCTTTCTAATACTAATAACTACTATTTATTCTTTTTCTGACTGTGTTATCTAGCACTTCTAGTACAATGTTGATTAGAAACAGTGATAGTAAGTGTTCTTGTTTCAGGGTACCTGATTTCACCTATAAGTATATCTGTTGTAGGTTTTTATTTATTTTTACTTTTCAAATATAATATCTATAAGAAAAATATACATCATAAGTTTCCCATATGCTGAATTTTCAAATACTGAACCATCTATACCCAGCATCCATAGCAAAAAAACAGAATATTATTAACCCTTCATAAACCGCTTTCATATCCTTTTCCAAGGCTTGAGTGCCCTCATGGCAATATTCTTATGAGTACAGGCTACAATCAAGAGGAAAATAATTAGAACCCACCTCCTGAAGTATCAAAAAAATTGTAGATATATTTTAAAACCATAAAAGTATGCCTATGCATTTATTTAGGTCTTTAATTTCTCTCTGCACTGTTCTTTAACTTTCAGTTTATAGACTTACATAGTTTGTTAAATTTATGTCTCAGTATATTGGGTTTTTGAGGCTGTTGTAAATGCTTTCTGTTTTACCTGCCCCACTCCCATTTTAATTGCTAGTACATAAAAATAAAATGATTTTTGTATTTTGAGCTGATATCCTGTGACTTGTTAAATTCACTTAATGATTTTAGTTGTGTCTCTATCCATTTTTGGGGATTCTCTAATTATATAACCATGTTATTTACAAATAAATAAATGTTATATATCATTCATAGTAGAGTCAGGAAACAGAAACTATCTATTTTGACATTAATGTATTACATATCTAAAAAGGCAAAGAAGACAGCACTAACATATGATGGAGATAACTGCAGAAGAGAGCAACCATACTCAAGTCTTGGGAGAAAAAACAGAGGAGGTTAGAATTAGTAAAATGTAAAAGCTTAGAGGATGGGCCCCAGAACATTGAAATTCAGACCTCTGGGGAAACAGTGCTGCTCAGGTGGTGTTACTGTTTATGAGTGTAAGGAAGGTTTCCATGAGGCTATCACCTCGACCTTTGAGTAAAGGATCCAAGCTGGCTGGTTCTGGTGTGTCTGAGGAGTCACAATGAGTCTAGTTTTTTAAGTGTTTAAAAACTGCAAATAGTGACTGGAATGAACTGCCACAGTTGGTGTCAACAAATGAGGCTGGGGCCGAAACCGGTTTGGCTCAGTGGATAGAGCCTTGGCCTGCAGACTGAAAGGTCCCGGGTTCGATTCCGGTCAAGGGCATGTACCTTGGTTGCTGACACATCCCCAGTGAGAGGTGTGCAGGAGGCAGCTGATCGATGTTTCTCTCTCATCGATGTTTCTAGCTCTCTATCTCTCTCCCTTCCTCTCTGTAAAAAAAATCAGTAAAATATATATATTTTTTAAAATGAGGCTGGGGAGCCACTGTTGAGAATAAGAAGCAAACAGGAAGCATACATAAAGCAAACAGGAATAATCAAGTCTCTTCTTCTCCTCCAATATTATCCTTCAAATTTATACTTTAGTTTCAGTCATAGCCCTGGCTTCCCTAGATTCATAGCACCTTCTATTAACCTATTGAAAGCATTTAATAGCCTTTCAGGTTGCAAAAAAAAAAAAAAAATAGAGAGAGAGAGTCCTCAGTGTTACAAGCAGAATATTAAGGATGGGTTTAAAGCTGAGCAATACTACCTTAATATATGGCACATGAACAGAGAAACCAGAAAAAAATTAGAGACTTTAAACTCAACAATTGCTCCACTAAGGACATGTGTGAAAGTGGAAACCATCTCAAAGCAGAGCAGAGCTTTCAACAGTAAGAAAAGCTAATGAATAGAGTTTAGGATCTCAGGCTCTGAATGGAGAATTTAAAATGGCCAGGAGCACACCAACTATAGACTGTCTCTTACCGTATCTGCAATCCAGCATTGATTTACACAATCCCTGATATACAAAGGGGCTCAATCATCAGTAGATAAACTAGCCAAAGAGAAGGGTGACTCTAATTTTGCATGTATATTGCTGGTATGCAAATAAAATTCAGCTACTTATCAAAAACAAAACAAAACAAAAAAACCCAACCCAGACATAACAAAAATAAATAAGAAAACTAATGAAGAATAATAATTAAACCAAAGCTGATCCAAATACTGGATTCATTGAAAGGACAAGGGCTTCAAAATAAATATTATTAACATGTTCAAGAAAATAGAATAAATATAGAAAAAATAGAATAAAATATAGAGAAAATATATGGAAACATAAAAGTAACAAAGGAATGGAAACAGGATATTCAAAACAATCAAATGAAATTCTAGAACTAAAAAAATACAATGTCTAAATTAAGAAATCATTAGACAGGTTTAGCAGCAGATTAGACAGAAGAATAAAAGATTAGTGAACTGAAAGAAAGCTTAGTAAAAACTATTCAAATAGAACTACTAAAAGAAAAAATAGTCAAAAACACAAGAAAGAATAGTAGAGATTAATGTGGAATAAGATAAAAATGGTAGGATATATAGATATAGGAAAAGGTAAGGAGAGAAGTAATATTTGAATAATGAAACAATACTTTTTCAAAACTTATGTAAATATCTTACCTCATAGTCATGAAACTCAGTGAACCCCAAATAGAATAAATCAAGCAGGATAAATATAAATCAAATAACATTATATATGTCATAATGAGACTGCTAACAATCAAAGCCAAAGAGAGGATTCTTAAAAGTAGCCAGAAAAAAGCCAAAACCAGTTTGGCTCAGTGGACAGAGCATCAGCCTGCGAACTGAAAGGTGCCAGGTTCGATTCTGGTCAAGAGCATGTATCTTGGTTGCAGGCACATCCCCAGTAGGCAGCATGGAGGAGGCGGCTGACCGATGTCTCTCTCTCATCGATGTTTCTAACTTCCTATCCCTCTCCCTTCCTCTCTGTAAAAATCAATAAAATATATATATTTTTTAAAAGTAGCCAGAAAAAAAAGCCCCACGTTACCTTCAAAGAAGCAACAATAATCTGAGAATTGACTCCTAAATAAATAAGAAGAGGCAGTGAAAGGACAACCTTAAAATACTGAAAGAAAATAATCTCCAACCTAAAGTTCTATATCCAGAAAAACATCATTCAATAATAAAAATATTTTTGAACAAATAAAAATAGTATTTCTCACTAATGAACATGCATGAGAAGAAAGGAGAATTTCTAGACAGAAGAAAAATTGTCTTAAGTAAATCATTCAGAATATGTTCTTTGAGTAAAACAGAATCAGGCTATAAATAAATAACAAAAAGATAATTGAGACATTTCTAAAATCTCAGATATTAAATAATGTATATCTAAATATACACATGATCCAGAAGAAACCACAATGTAAATTTAAAGTGATTTAGATCAAAGATGATTAATATGTTGAAATGGGGGGAGGCGTATCAAATAAGTTCTTTAAGGAAAATACATAGCCTTAAGAGGAAATAAAAGATATCCAAATTGGAAAAGAAGATATAAACACTGTCCTTATTCACAGATGGCATGATACTGAACAAAAAAAAAACCTATAAAGACTCCATCAAAAAATTATTAGACTTAATAAATGAATTCAACAATGTAGCAGAATACAAAATTAATGCCAAGAATCTATGGCATTTCTATACACCAATAGTGAACTTACAGAAAAAGAGATTTAAAAAAAATCAATACCAGATATCAAGCTATATTACAAAGCCCTTGTTCTCAAAACTGCTTGGTACTGGCACAAGAACAGATATATAGACCAATGGAATAGAATAGAGAACCCAAACCACTGTGCTCAATTAATATTTGACAAAGGAAGCAAGAACATACAATAGAGTCAAGACAGTCTCTTCAATAAATGGCGTTGGGAAAATTGGACAGATACATGCAAAAAAATGAAACTAGACCACCAACTTAAACCATACACAAAAAATAGACTCAAAGTGGGTAAAGGACTTAAACATCAGACGGGAAACCATAAAAATCTTATAAGCCATAGGCAGCAAAATAGCAGACATATATCGAAGCAATATCTTTATTGATACAGCTACTAGAGCAATGGAAACTAAAGAGAAAATAAACAAATGGTACTATATCAAAATAAAAAACTTCTGTTCAGTAAAAGAAACCAACAAGAAAGCCTACTCCATGGGAGAACATATTTGCCAATGTTGTCACTGATAAGGATTTAATCTCCAACATTTACAGGGAACTCATACAACTTAACAAAAGGAAGATAAACAACCCAATCAAAAAATGGGCAAAGGACCTAAATAGATACTTTTCGAAGGAGGACATAAGGAAGGCCAAGAGACATATGAAAACATGCTCAAAGTCACTAATCATCTGAGAGATGCAAATCAAAACAACAATTTGGTACCATCTCATACCTGTCAAAATGGCTATCACCAACTAATCAACAAATGACAAGTGCTGGTAAGGATGCAGATAAAAAGAAACCTTCATGCACTGCTGGTGGGAATGCAGACTGGTGCAGCCACTGTAGAGAACAGTTTGGATTTACTTTTCCTCAAAAAACTAAAAATGGAACTCCCATTTGACCCAGTGATCCCACTTCTAGGAATATATCCCAAGAAACTAGAAACACCAATCAGAAAGGATATATGCGCCCTAATGTTCATAGCAGCACAATTTACCATAGCTAAGAATTAATTGGAAACAGCTTAAGTGCCCATCAGCAGATGAGTGGATTAAAAAACTGTGGTACATCTACACAATGGAATACTATGCTGCAGTAAAAAAGAAGGAATTCTTACCATTTGCAACAGCATGGATGGAAGTGGAGAACATTATGCTAAGCAAAATAAGCCAGTTGAAGAAAGATAAATATCACATGATCTCATTCATATATGGAATATAAGGAACAACATAAACTGATGGAAAAAAAGCAAAAACAGATCCAGATCATCAAACCTCAGAGGGAAGGTAGGGAAGGGTGGGATTAAGGGGGAGAGATCAACCAAAGGACTGACATGCATGCATATAAGCCCAGCCAGTGGACACATACACCAGAGGGGTAAGGGCATGAATGTGGGGGGTTAGGGGGCAGTGGGGGGTAGGGACCAATGGGGGATAAGGACACATTTGTAATAACTTAATCAAGACAGAGAGAGAGAGAGAGAGAGAGAGAGAGAGAGAGAGAGAGAGAGAGAGAGAGAATACTTAGCCTTAAGTGTATATAGTTAAAAATTTTAAATACTAAAATCAATGATTTATTATTTATCTCATAAAGTTAGAAAAAGAAAACAAACATCAAAATAAGAAATCATTGAATTAAGAAGCATAGTTCAGAAAAAGAGTATCAATGAAAACAATAGTTGATTCTTTAAAGAGATTACTAAAGTTGATAATTCTCTAGCAAGATTAATGAAGAAAAAAGAGAGAAAACAAAAGTATTAACTACAGGAATAAGAAGGTAACATCAGTACAGACTTTGCAAACATTAAAAAGAATGCCTTTATACAAATATATTTTGAACTCTTGAAAAAATGGAATATTTCTTGAAAAACATAACTAAAGCTGTCAGAATAAAGATACAAATCTGTAAAGTTGTTAAGAATAAATAGGAAATATGAACAGAGCTATGTAGTGAATGAAATGATGCCTGCCTTCCAAAAGATATGTCCACAAGAAACCTATGACTATGACCTTATTTGGGTGGGGGTGGGGGGGAGGGAAGAGGTCTTTAGAGATGCAATTCATTTTAGGACCTTGAGATGAGATCACCCTGGATTATCTGAGAGCCCCCTAAATAAATGACAAAAGCAAGGAAGTATTGGCTACTAAAGTCTCTGGAGAAATTGTGGGCATGATGACACATTGATTTTGGACTTTCTGGCCTCCAGAATTGTGAGACAATAAATTTCTGTTGTTTTAAGATATCAAGTTTAAGGTAATTTGTTTTGCAGCCACAGAAAAATAATACAATTTACATCTTTTAAATTATTTGAATCTGTTAAAAATCTAACAAACAAACAAACAAAAAAGCTCCAGGGTCAAATTGCTTCACTATGAATTCTTCCAGATATTTTAGGAAAAATAACACTAGCTGATTAAAATTCTTAGAAATAGGTGAATATTTCCTAATTTTGTAAGTTCAGCATGAGCTTGATGCTAAAACTTCAGAAGGACAATAAAATACAGAAAAAATAGAAACCAGTCTTTCTCATGAACATAGATGCAAAAAATTACCAATAAAAATTAGCATTCCAAATAGGGTGTACTCTAAGAATACAAGGTGATTTTAAAATGTGCATGCTCAATTTATAGAGTTTAAAGATGGGTAAAACTAATCTATAAGTTTAAAAATCAGGGAGAGGAGAGGTGGGTATGGAATGATTAACCAGGGAACTTATATGCATGTATACATAACCCATGTACACAGACTATAATAGAGTGGTGAAGGTCTGAAAGAGGCAGGTGCAGGGTGGAAGGGGGCAATGGGAGAAAAAAAACAAAAACAAAGGGAACATCTGTAATACTTTCAACAATAAAGATATATTTAAAAAATAAAATAAAATTGCCTGGCCAGTGTGGCTCAGTATATGAGTGTGGACCTATGAACCAGTCAGGGTACATGCCCAGGTTGCAGGCTTGATCCCCAGAGTGAGGTGTGATAAGAGGCAGCCGATGCATAATTCTCTCAGCATTAATGCTCCTATCTCTCTCTTCCTTCCTCTCTGAAAAAAAATAAAATAAATAAATAAAGTATACAGGGGAAAATATCAGGATAGGTTTCATCTTTGGACTGATGAAAACAGGTTATGTGGGGCTTCCAATATTTTGATAATGTCCTGTTTCTTGACATGGGTATTGATGACAAAGGTGTGTTTATTTTGTAAAATTTCATCAAGATGGTACTTTATGATTTGTACATTTATGTTATAAAACTCTTACATTAAAAACATTAGTTGTCAGAGTCATTTTAAAA
The DNA here is from genome assembly GCA_004026805.1 of Lasiurus borealis. Lineage (NCBI taxonomy): Eukaryota > Metazoa > Chordata > Mammalia > Chiroptera > Vespertilionidae > Lasiurus > Lasiurus borealis. Next base: position 18,896 of record PVJN01013832.1, on the reverse strand, counting down.
ATTTAGAATTTGAGAAACTAAGCATTTTAATAGAATATTATGAATGAAATGAAAAGTAGGACTGGGGAGTGGATTGGCTATTTATGTTCTATAGATTATAAAATACAAAAATAAGTTTAGTTATTTAAATGTACCAACTGAAAGGAGTTAGAAACACTAAACAGCCTCTTTAATTGCTGTGAAAGAACACTTATTTCTTACTAGTGCTCCAGTGCATGGATTCATGCACATTAAAAGGAAATTAATTAAAAGGTGGCTGATGAGAAACGACTGGGCAAGAGAGGCTGGACACACGCTGGATCCAACCTTCCACCTGTCCCTCCCTGGCCAGCCACACCTGATGCAGCACCATGGCTCAAAGAGCATCGACGGAGTAAGGTCCCTCTGGCAGGTGGGGTTCCTTGGCCTGGCCTGTGGAGATCAGGCCAAAACTGGCTCTCCAACATTCCCCAAGGTGTCCTAGACTGCCAGAGGGTGATGAACTCCGTAATAGGGCTCCCTCCTCTCTGGTTCTGGCAACCACTGCTGCCAAGTCACCGCAGCTTGGCAGCTCCTGAGTTGGGCATCTGCCCCCTGGTGGTCAGTGCATATCATAGCAACCAACTGTTCTGCCATTCTGTCAATTTGCATATTAACCTTTTATTATATAGGATAGCTGGATGGCTGAGATTTCTAATGATTAATGCCTTATACACTAACATAACCAAATACAACACTGATGAATTTACAACCTTGATATGCCTCTTATGTTAAAGTTGGGGCACTGATCCAGATATAATGAATTCTAAGTACTATTGGGTAGATATTGCTAAATCTATATAACTTTAAATCAACAAATCCCACCAACATTCTTTCTCATTAGGAGAGCTTTTCTTCTCTTGAGGACATTAGCCTCTCTTGTCTAAAGAATGTTAATGACATCCACTGGAGTAATTTAATTTTCTTGCAGGGGAAAGTAGATTGTCCTCAAGATCTCATACCACCTTTCACTGTTTTCAGACCTATTCTCTAACAAATTCCTTGATTGGTTCATTGAAACCTACTTTCAATGATGGCCTGTCCTATATAATAAAGAGCTAATATGCTAATGGCCGTGATGCCTTCATGCCATAACAACCATTTAGCAGGAGGCTGTATGCGCAGTGGGGTGGAGCTGCTGCATTGCTCCAGAGGAGGTGGGACCAGCCCAAGGCAACTCGTGGGACAGAGGGCGGAGCCTAAGTGGCCAGAGAAGGTTGGAGGGATCAGGGGCAGGGCCAGGCATGCTTGAGCTCTGGATGGAGAGGTTAGGGTATCAAGACAGGGTGGCGGGTGGATGGGGGGGGGTGCGTATGGGTGGGTGGGGCCGAATGATTACACGCACTGGGTCACTAGTGTCAAAGCGTGAGATGCTACAACTTCCTTGATAAGCTATTGAGGAAGAAAATCGTAGGCATCATGAGACAAGAATTCTGGAAATTTTTTAAGTGCAACCTGGTCGGTCATCCACCCTTTAGCTCTGTTCTTTGGTGGGTCCAGCAGACATTCCTTTCACCAAGACTTTCAAAAATATCTCTATATAAAAGCCAAGTGACCAGAATGATGGAACAGCTGGCCACTATAATGCGAACTGTGGCAGCCAGCCAGATCAGGACCCCGATTGGCGCCCCAACCTTCCTCAACCCCTCTCCCAGGCTGGCCTGGCCCCCAATCAGTCCCCACACATGATTGGGGGCAGGGCTGGCCAGAACTCGCCCATGCACAAATTTGTACATCAGGCCTCTAGTCTATATATATAAAAGCCAGAGTGACAACTAAACACCTGGAATGACTGGAACAACTGAACAACCAGTCAACTGTTCGCTATGACACGCACTGATCACGAGGAGGCAGACACTCAATGCAGAAGCTGCCACCTGGTGGTTGCTCCCACAGTGGACGCATTACTCAGCTGACAGACCCATCCCAGCGGCCCACCAGCCCTGCAGCAGCCACTCACTCTCTCAGTAGTCCTGCAGGTCCAATCTCTAGAGAATAGGCCAGGCAGCAACAGACAAGCACCACAGACACAATCTCAACAGCACCACCAGCTTCCTGGGAGGCGGTCTTGGGCATCACGGCCGTTTCCCCTCCCTAGATGCTCCTCAACGAAGAAAAGATATAAAAGCAGCCACCAGATGGTTCCTGACAACCAGCACGAACATCAGAAAGACAGATCCAGATCCCAGGCCAGGTAGGGTGTCCCACTGCCCACCAAGGAGGCCAATCATGCCCCACTCCCCCCATGCCGTCAGGACCCCACCCATGCACAAATTTGTGCACCTGTCCTCTAGTACACTAATAAAAGACCTGGCATCCTTGAGGCTCTGAAGTGACCCTTCTCTGCAGGCCATGGATGACAGTGGTAGATGCCAATATGGAAAAGTCACCCTGAATTCTTTGAGGATAACTGGATTCTGTCTTCAGTGATATCAGCAGAAATTAATCACCAGAAACGAGGTGTGTATGGTTATTCTAATCGATAGTATGGCTGGAGTAGCAATCAGAATAGTTATATTCACATAGAGCTTTGGTAGTGGTTAATTGGTGACAGTGCTTCAATGACTGACATAGGTGGACAGTCTATGCAAGTCTTACTTAATATTATTAAGTGATAAAGACTCTACGTCTGGTGAATAAAAACCTATTCTGTATCATCACAATAGAAAACCATGATCTCACTTAATTCTTAGAACTGAGCCAGTTCACAGACCCAGAACCCTTTGAGTGAAGGGAAGATAGAGTTCTCTTGAAGGACTCAACAAGCTATGTTCCCAGAAATTGATGTGAATCTTTCTCTTCTTTCCCAAAGTTGGCTATAACTATTTACCAGTGTGACTGAACATAGGAATAATGGATATTTTCAGACTTTCAGTAAAACTGGATATTGGCTCTGAACTGCTGTTAATTCTTAGGGGTCCCAACACAGTGGTCCAGCCATCACAGAAGTGAACTAACAAATGGATTTTTGACCTGGGTCTGCCAGAGGTTCCTGAACCTATCTTAAGGTTATTTCCTGGGTGCCTGAATGCATAACTGGAGTAGACATACCCAGACACCAGCAGGATATCCATATTATTTCTCCACCTGCAGAGAAATGGCTATTCTGTGCAGAGGGACAAGCCACTAAAATTGCATTTCCCTATTAAAAGAGTAAAATCAATACCATATTCCTAAATAAATTAGTGTACCATCAAAGACTTCAAAGATAAAAGTGAGTTTGCTCCTGTCCTCCTCTTACTTGGAGCAGATTTGATCTCTTTTAGTTAACACCAAAAGGTTGACTAAAATAGTCAACTCCTGGTTGTTATTTCTTGTTTTCAAGCTTGGAACCCAACATTCTTGAGCCTTGTTCCACTTCTGGTCCATAATGATTGATGCTGGTCTTATTTTTTAGTTTACTTATGCATTTTTTATTTTATTTTCCAGAGTTTATCACTCATTGCTATGTGTTTGGAGCACAAAGAGACACATCAACTTTTGAATTTACTTTGAAATCTTAACCTGAAATGACCAACCATTAAGTTTCTATTAATTTGTCAATTGTGGTGAATAATTTTTCGTAATAGTTTTTTCAGAGGACATTGTCATCTTATTCTATAATACTTTTATGTTTACCAGGATATAGTGATAAGTGCAGAATTATTTTCATTTTAAAAATGACACTGGAAAGGATACATTTTGAAGTATAAACCATAAATAGCTTTTTACATGAGTGAAATATCCCAAGTGAATGGATTTTTGATAGCTGTAAGAGCTTTTTATTGCAAATGGATTCTGGCAATGTGGAAATTCTTATGACAAAGTTGAAACTTTTTTTTTCCCTCCTGTTGGAAACTTTTAAGTTTTCTTCTGCTGCTTGTTTTGAATGTTCCCTAGACGTGACTTGGTAAATTAAATTGCTTAAGACCATGTTTCCAAAGTTAATGCACCTAAATTATCCCAAATTTGGAGTAGGAATCATTTTTACTCTTGTGCCAACCAACATTCTAGAATAATGAGTAATTTGGGGCAGAAACTTGGGCTCTTTAGTTTTGAGCACTTAGTTCTGAGATTTTTAGAAATGAAGACTCTCAAGAATAGGGGCTATATTTCTTTTCTCAAAGTGTGTTTCACTGAAGGCGATACTCAGCAATCACCCACAAAATGGTTGAATAAATGACTGAATAAATCAATATCTAACTATATATTACGTTTGGATATACACCAGCCAAAAAGAAAAATTGAGTTTAATATATCCAGACCATCCCTGGCTAGTGTGGTGCAGACTGAGGGGTCCCAGGTTCTATTCCCAGTCAAGGGCACATGCTGAGATTGTGGGCTTGATCCCCAGTGTGGGGCATGCAAGAGGCGGATGACCCATGGTTCTCTCTCATCATTGATGTTTCTATCTCACTCTCCCTCTCCCTGAAATCAATAAAAAATATATATATTTATCCAAACCATTAATTTTGTTCTGAAATAATAAAAATGCATGACCCACAATATGTGCTTATTAATATGTCACAGAGTAAACGTTTAATGAATGTTTATTATTAAAAATATGGAAAAGTCAAACAAATTTTTCCTAGGCTTAAAATAACCAATCAATGGATAAATCATTCATGGTATAGATACTATTATTAAAAGAAAAATATGTTTATACATGTAACGAAATTATTCCCTTTTTTGTTTTTTCAAGTTTCTTGTTCCAAAGCAATATCTTTTGGAGTGAAAATGGTTGAATCAATTTTAAATTACAGTATTATTTTTTTAAATAGTTCCAAAACATACACTGGCAATTAGGGGGAATTTTTATATTCTTTCTTTTGTGATTAAGTCTGGACTTACTAGACATAAAGTAAAGAGATAACAGCAATTATCTGTTCAATTTAGGGTATATGGACTCACAGAAAATGGCATTTTATGAGTCAGAACCCAAAGTACCCAGTTTGGCCTAGTATCCTTTAAGAATACTTGACTAACCACCTAACTGCCAAGTCTCCCCTGCACTTGTTGTTGTGTCAACAGGACCAACACTTTTAAAAGCTGACAGCCTCAGGGTAAAGGCGCAAAAGTCACTGCTAACTTCTTTGTTCATTTACTGGTACATACATTGCTCTGGAAATATCTCTTTCCACCCAAGTCACAAGCAGTATTTACTATGACAATGACAACATTTATATGATGAATTTGTCGAGGGGCAGGGAACAAATTAATTTATGACATATGGCAGGGACAATGCTCCACGTATACCAAACTATTTCTTTTTCCTCTGGACATAAAGGGTGGCCCATTTCCTAACATGGAACTAGCTCCGGCCAATGGAGAGAGCGTGGAAGTGTCTTTTGTTTGTTTGTTTGTTTGTTTGTTTTTCCCTTCCAGGCATGCCTTTCCAAACCTGAAGCCATTCTCTACAGGCTCTCTTCTCCAATGGCCTTGGACCTGCAGGACCCAGAGGACTCAGCATGGAGGCAAGGGCAGGTGGGTTCCTGACTTACTGCTTGGAAACTCCCAACCCTCCAGTGCCAGAGAATTGCTCCTTATACCATCAGTGAGATGTAGATGTTTTTGTTTAAACCACCGAGATATGGAGGGATGCTTTTCAATAGCAGCTACCTGGCTAATAAGTGGATCACAGTGATAGCCTGTTCTACCTCCTGGGAAGGGCAGGTGCACCTGCAGTTTGTACACATGACATTCACCAAATACCGTGGGCCCCTCTTATTACAGGGGATATCCGTTCCATTTGGCTCAGAGGCTAGAGCATCCGCCTGCGGACTGAAAGGTCCCAGGTTCGATTCCAGTCAAGGGCACATACATTGGTTGCGGGCACATCCCCAGTAGGGGGCGTGCAGGAGGCGGCTGACCGATGTTTCTCTCTCATCGATGTTTCTAACTCTCTATCCCTCTCCCTTCCTCTCTGTAAAAAAATCAATAAAATATATTTAAAAAAAAAAAAAAAAGATTTTCAGTAGATGCCTGAAACTGCATATGGGATCAAACCTTACAGGTAGTACGTTTACATATATATATATATATATATATATATATATATATATATATATATATATATATATATATATACAAACCTACGACAAAGTTCAATTTATAAAGTAGGCCCAGTAAGAGGTTGGTAATAACTAAGAATAAACTATAACAATTATAAAACATACTGTAACAAAAGCTCTGTGAATGTGTTCTCTGGTCCTCTTATTCTTTCTCAAAAATACCTTTTTGTACCGTACTCACCGTTCCTGTGATGCTGTAAAATGAGGCCACGTGACGAGCGGAAGTGAGGTGACTGACGCAGGCACTGACGGCCTCAGGCTGCGGAAGGGCTACTGGAACACGTGCACTGCGAGGCAGTCCCCCGGATAACCCGGATGGCTACGCCGCCCTGCGTAACTGTCCGACGGAGAGCGTGAGAGCGTGGAGACGCTGAAAGGTTCACGCCGCGAGCCAGCCTCGCGGGTCTCGCGAGATTTCGTTATGCTACCCAGAAAGGCTGCAATTTGACACTTAGGGGTTATTTATTTCTGGAATTTTTTATATAATATTTTCGGGCCGTAGTTGACCTCGGGTAACGGAAACCCCTCAAAGTGAAATTACAAAAAACGGGGGACTGCTGAATGCATTTTGCTTTGAAGCAAGGCTGATCTCTGACCTTTTGACTAAGTTTAACTGGATTAACTCCTAAACGTGAACGTATCTTAAGAATGTGTTTTGTGCACTAAAAAAATAAATAAATAAATAAAAATTGTGAGGCTTTGTTTAGCTTTAAAATTACTATCTGAGTGTCTGAAGTTACAAAACCGAAACCTAGTTTTTCCTTAGGTTTTTTAAGTTTAACTTGCAATCGTATTATTTTATTTATAAGTCCAGTAAATGTTCAGCAGTCACTTTTAAGAGACTTTGAATGATTTACAAACTTGTTTTAAAAATTCCTTTAAATATATTAAATAGCATATGCGCATTTAATATATTTAATTTCTTTTTTTGTGGGGTAGCTCAATTATTTGACTCAACAAACAAAACTTTCCCAAGTACTGATATAACCCATGTCTTAATGATTTAAACTTACAAAGATGATGATAATTAATTCCTCTTAAATCTTATAACACTCTATATAAACTTAGTAAGGTTTCAACTTAAAAATACAAGTCTAAAGCAGTTAATCAGTCTAAATTGAGAATTTTTAAAACTGCTCTGTTTAATAGTAAAATTGTCTTACATATTGCAAGAATATAAATTATTAAATGTGCACATATTCTTAAATTGGAAAAATGTTAATGCTGTGTATTTTATTCTTTTAAACATTTTTATACTGTATTTCAAACTGTTGTGACCCTTTATTCTTTTATACATTTTATACTGTATTACAAACTATAGTGACTTTAAATGACTTAGAAAACAATTGTGCTTTACCAAACAGAGTTTGAGAGATTCCTTCTTATTTAATTTAATTGTATGATGACCAGAAATGCCGTTGGATTCTTGATGGTGACACTGTTGGATTTATAGCAGGAACTGCTTCATAAATTGATTCCTCAAGTTGGTTTTGTAGTGTTTTGTTTTTTGGTGTTTTTTTTGTTTTGTTTTGTTTTTTGTAGTCTTCATTCCTCATGAACTCAGAGAAGGCTGTTTGATTCTTAAATTTAAATATATTTTTAAGCTTCTATTGTTTCATTTTCTTACTGTCTGTAGGACTACACAAGTGAGATTCAATTGAATTGTGGAAATCTCTCATGGCTTTGATGACTCTGAATTTTCAGTAGCTTTCTATGACAGTAGCATAAACCAGTGTTGTCTATGTGCAGGTGCTCTCTGATGGCATAAATGTTGATTAAACCTATTCATTATGAACTCGGATGAGAACCCTGCCCACTAAGATCTATACATGAGATGAATAGCATGAAGCATTGCATCTCCAGCAGTATGGTGACCTGTGACATGGCCCATGCCACTGCCACTCCTCCCCTTCCCAACCCATATTTTCCTTTACTGGAAACCTGATGACTTGTTCAAAGCTGTTTTGTAATCGTCTAATCTAATTCAGTTGTTTTACAGAAGAAAAACAATGAAACTAACAGGAGTGTCCGGTATACATCACTAATTACAGGCAAAGCCATATTTTCTCAATAAACCCTGAGTCTAAGGTCATTGTGCTTGCCCAGCCAAGCTTGGACAAACTAAAACCTGCAGAGAGACAAGAACCACAAGACAGAGAGAGGAAGGCATATAATCTCTCTGCCTCAGAAAGAGGACACTGTCCCACCACTGCCAGCTCAGCCAACTCTCAAGCTCTGAAGCGGAAGGGGGTCCCCTACCCCACCCACAACATCTCTGCTGAGCCCTCCTGTGAGTGAGTGAACTTTATCTGAATTGAAACCCTTGGAGCTGTTCAATAACAGTAAGTTCAACTGCAAAAGTTTCTGATGTTTAAGTTTATTATGGCTGAACAGATATCATTGCACTGAATCCACAAAAGTTCAATTTCAGAGCAGCTATTCCTAAAATGCTAGTTAAGGGTTAAAAGAAAGAAAGGGAAAGGAACAAAGCTGTTTCTCTTTCCCAGATGACTGACACCCCTGGAGACTACTTCAGAGAAAAACATATTCTTAAACCGTAATGACTTGAGTTCTCAAACCCGAAGTTGAGAGAGATCCCACAGTTATTAAAGTTAATAAATCAGAGAGAAAGAAAGAGAGAGATCCTACATGCAAATCTGGGCAGCTTTTGCATTTTTCTGCACACAGAACTCAAAGGGTTTCTCCCCCCCCACTCCCTCCTCCCTTCCTTTACCTCATTCACCATGGGTATCTTAAAAACAGCAAAGAGACTCGTGGGACACACAGTTCTATAAGATGTAATTATGGTACCTTATTTTTAAGAGTTTAAAAGTGCATCTTTATGGCCTTATGCAGCCACAGTAACTTTTATATGTTTGATTGACATAAAACATGCATCGGCATAAAACATTTCCTCGAACTGTAGAAATGTGGAGATTTCGGTCGCTCTGCTCTCTCCTCCTCCCTGTGACGCCCCCACCATTCTTCCTGTCCCTCCTCATTTGTTTAGTAATATTGATCAGCTGTAGTTAGCAGAATGCAGTTGGTGACCCCAGAACAGCTCTTCTGGTTGTTGTAAAAGCTAAAATGAACTGAAATAAAGTGCGTATGATTCATGAGCTACACATGCATGTGGAAATCAGAAGGCCCAGCATTTACAGATCATTTTAAAGGTGATCTTTCATATGTGGAGGTTTACATTGTCCCATTTGGCTTTTGATTGTTTTTTGTTTTGGTTTTTTTTTTAAGTTAAGTGAAAAAGGTTGCCTTGCCCTCTCAGATAGAAGAGGTGTTTTTGTATAGCCGATATAAATACTTCTAAAGTTTTATAGGGTGACTAATACCCTACAGGGATAAACCAGGCTGTCAACTTTCCTGAGACTTTTGGCTAGAACCCCAAACATTGGTTAAAGGCATCAAGGCAAGATCCTCATTTTAGAAAAAGGCTTTCCATCCACAGACTATAAATATGTGAGTATGTAGTGGAACAGATGTTCACCTATTCTTCCAAAATAATGGGAAGTCTAGACTCAAAGAGGAATTCAAAATAAACTGATACTTAGCTATAGGTTAATTTTTACTAGAGCATCACATCAGTGTTGCTGAGACACAAACAAATACGCATTGACTCTTGTCCCTGGACTTCAGCTTCCCTGAAACAAGTTCAGCTACTTCATGGAGCAGCCCCCCGTTTGGTAGAGCAGAAAGCATTCTGAGTTAGGAAAGAGAAAGTCCTCTGACATCATATTTTAAACTCGTAATTCAAATTTCAATGAGCGCTCTGTTGGTAATAAGGACTTTTTCTGATGATTTCCAAAAAAAACTTACCTCAAACACTGCCTTCACATATTACTGAAATATCTTGTGTAAGTGTTTCCTGAAAGTGGCCCCAGTAGTGCCTCTTTCTTCAGGTTTTCCTGACCAGATGTCTATTTTCAGTGACTGTGTGTAGCCACTAATAACTCTTCCCTCGGGTAACTGAGGAAGTACGGTGGCCTGGCTAATTTATTTTACCTCCCTATTTTCCCACAAGTAGATCAGGAATTGTTGCCAATTAGTCAACAAGGATTTGCTAAGTGCTCACATTGAATCTTTTGGTCAGTTCATCCTGAGAAAACATGTAAAGTTTAACACAGAAAACCCCAGCTTCCCAATGTTTAGATTCCTGGGACCTTCAGGCTCCTAGAACGATTCCGGGCCCAGAAATAGACAGAAAAATGAACAAACACTTTCTGAGAAGCAGTCCTGAATTTTCAGTAACTAAGGATTGACAATAGAGAGGAATCAAAGATCCAGACAAATATAGCTGATTAATAACTGGATTTTCCCCCCTGTCCATTTCACTCACTCATGAAGTGGGCAAGCTCTGGGGGATCACAGCAATTGAACAATTGACATTTTACACACACACACACACACACACACACCAGACTGGGCAGGAGAGTGAAGTCTGTGGTCTACAAGCGAAGGGAAGGGCTCTTCTCCGAGGCAAAAAGCTCATGAGGAAGAGAAATAGTTCTGGGTGCATCTAGGAGGAGCACAGAAACGGGGTCCCTCAATTGTCAAAAATGACCACATTCTAAGCTTTATAGAAAAGTGGGGTGTTAGTATGCTCTAGGAGGCACTGCTGACTTAGACATAGAGGGTGACAGTGACACTCATGAGACCCCAGAGACTCATGGTCCACGTTGTCTTATCTATTTCCCAGGCAACAAGCAAGGCTTCTCAGTTCTGATGTGAGTGAATCCAGTGACAACTGGGTTGCAATTCTTTACAGGCCAGGCAGTGAGGCTTGGAGTCCAAAATTAATGCGTTATGTGGCAAATAAAGCTAGATTTCTTACAAACATGAGTTTAGGGAGTGGTATTCATACCTTCTGCACCCACGACCACCCTGCATGATAAGTAGTATTATTTCTACTTTCTAGATTGCAAAACCTAGGTCTGAAGTTAAGTAACTTGCATAAGATTATGCCATTAGTAAGTGATCTGACTGGAATTTGGACACAGAGGAGAGGATGGGAGAAGACAGCAGCCTGCTGATAAAAAAAAAAAATAAAATAAGAAGAAGAAAAAGGAAGCAGCATATCTTTGGGAAAGGACACAAAGTACAGATAAAGAAATCCAGTGTTCGGGACTCTGAAGATTAGGAGGAAAAACTCTCATCTAGTACTAAGAAATCCCGAAGGGCATGTATTAGTTCTACTAAAGACAAGCAGCATGTAGCAGTAGTTCTGTTATGACACAATTACACATATCACTGAGCAATGCAGTTAGAATCTGGCTTCATCAGCAAGCCAAAGTGAATCATTAGAATGCTGGGGCAATCTGTGAGGGAACTGCCTATACAGTCCAATAGTCGCTTGGTAAACATAAATTGTATTTTTAATGGTGCTGCAACTCAAAGCACATTGATAACAACAATGAATAAAATAATTTTATTTTCTAGCCGCAGCCGGGTGGCTCAGTTTGTTGGAGCTTCATCCCATGCACCATAGAGGTTCAGGTTCGATTCCCAATTAGGGCACATTCCTATAGGTAGATTCAATCCCTGGTCAGGGCATGTATAGGAGGCAACTGATCCATATTTCTCTTTTCCCTTTCCCCTCTCTCTAAAAAGTCAATAAAAACATATCCTCTATCCTTGTGTGAGTATTAAAATAAACAAACAAACAAACATAAAAACTTACTTATAAATTTTATTTTTCAGAGAGTAAAAAGTAAAACCAAAAAGGTGGTTGCTTCAGCTTTGAATTTTTCCTCTCCTCCTTATGGAAAGAAAGAAAAGATAAAGACAAAAGGGAAGGAAGGAAGGAAGGAAGAGAAGAAGGAAAAGATAAGACATTTTTCATCTTCAAGTGCTTTACCAAGTTTCAGAATTTCTTCAGAGGTTCATGACTAACTCTTTGTGCTGACATTCTATCACTGATAATCATAATAGTGATAAAAAAATATTAAACTATCACTCAGCTAGTGTGGCTCAGTGTTTGAGTGTTTGACCTATGAACCAGGACGTCACCATTCAATTCCTGGTCAGAGCACATGCCTGAGTTGTGGGCTCAATCCCCAGTAGTGGGCATGTAGGAGGCAGCCAATCAATGATGCTCTCTCATCATTGCTATTTCTCTCTCTCTCCCTCTCTTTTCCTCTCTGAAATTAATTTTTAAAAATATTATATATGTAGTTAACTCTGTTGGGTAATGGTAATTCTCATGCACCTGTGTAAATTGGTTAAAATAAACTTTTATAAAGCAAACTAACAATATATATCAAGGGTTTTTTTAAAATGCTCTCAGTCTCTGAGAATTTTATTTTTGGAATATATCTTAGGTTTATAAAAAGAGCTACATTAATGAATATATTAACCATAGCACCACTTATAAATAAAAAATTGGCATTTAAGTATTATATATTCAACCACAGGGGAATTAAGTAATTCCTTGTAATATTTTGTTGTTAAGTAAAAATACAGATACAATGCCTATATAAAACATGAAAAATGGTTCCTCTTAGAAAATTCAGTGAAAATCTGTGTGAAATTTTTATTTATACTTTGATTAAAACTATGATAAAAATACATGTGTATGTGAGAAATGATATTGTAGAATTATGCACCTGAAACCTGTATAATTTGTTAATAAAATAATTCAGATAAATGTTTATTATATTTTACAATGATTTTTATTTTAAACATGCTACATTTTTACAATTTAAGCAATTAGCCTTGAACTATTTAGAAAAATAATTCTATTTAGGAATGACTCTCACAATAAAAATAAAATTTTTGCTCAAAGGCAAGAAAAAAATCACATTTCTCGACTAACTATAATTGGTATGAACTTTAATTGCTATAAATGCATATCCCATGTGTGCGCCAACCTGGGATAACCACATTGATGCATATTTTTACTTCTTTTTTAGTATTTCCAATTTTTGCCTCACAAAAAGATATGTAGAAGAATATGAATTCAAATATAAATATTACCTGAGATGTGGATAAATACATAAAATAAAAACCTATCATAAATTCTTCATCCACTTTGCTTTTAAATAATAAAATTATTGAATACATATGACACCTGAGTTTTGAAGACCTTAAAATTAATCACTTATGAAAGTGGACGCAGAGCTAATTTTGCACTTCCATTCCTATTAAGATTTAAATGACTGATGATGCTTACTGCATTCACTTCCTGGAGAATTTTTATCTTTTGGCAGTGAAGGAACTCCTACACCATAGAAATGAATTTTTAAAAAAAATATTTTTATTGATTTCTTAGAAGAAGGGAAAGGGAGAAAGAGATAGAAACATCGATGAGGGAAAATGATTTGTTGGCTGCCTCCTGCATGCCCCCTCCTGGGGATTGAGCCCATGCCCGGACATGTGCCCTAATTGAAAATCAAACTCTCGACCTCCTGGTTCATAGGTTGATATTCAACCTCAACCAGGAGAGAAGTGAATTTTGAATAGTACTCAGCATTCAGCCAACTTGGTGAAGGAGAGAATTTGGGCCTGACTGGAAGTTCTTTGGAATCTTAAAATTATGTGCTGAAGATAACCATTGAGTTAACCTCTGCATAATGCTGCTGGTGGCTACTGGTAGGTTACATAGCTACAGTTCACAGATCCACTACATGTTAGCAAAAATATGTCAAATGTGTCAGTTCAGAGCTTTTGGGAAACTTTTCCAATCCAGTGTTACCAAGAATATAAACCCATCAGCATAACATTTGGAAAGGACTATTTGTTTTGTAAGTTAGTAACTAATAGACATGACCTCATAACCATTTGTCAGCATGTCTACCTTAAGTCTCAGTTTGGTAGTATTAATAAAGAGCTCAGTTGTTTACTTAGAAGATCTGCAAGGGGAAGGAACCCAATAAGTAATACGTAGCAAAGGAGAAAGTTGATATAGTTTTTGTTTGTTTGTTTTACTAGAGAATTGGGAACCTCACTATAGAATGACCAAGTAATTAGGCAAAGACAACCGAGGACCTTGCATTCTTGAGCTATTTACTTGCTGGTTTTTCCAGTCTTACACCTCAGACTGGCTAGGGTTATGTCCTCAATAGGGCTTCCAATAAATAAAAGGTTCACAAAATCCAACAGGCAAGAAGGTTGAAATTATTGGCTAAAATAAGGTCTGGATTTCATAATAATCACCCTAGCCAGGATGGTATCAGGTCTGTATTCCATTACCATTGATAATTAGGAGTTCACTACATAAACAGTTTATGAGTTTGTCAAAAGTTTTTATAGGTCAGTGCGTGCGTGCGTGTGTGTGTGTGTGTGTGTGTGTGTGTGTGTGTGTTTGCTAATGTTCATGCCCTCGTAGATAAAGGCTCTGTTTGTCTTATTTACTGTACTCAGTGCTAGGAGAACCTCTGAAAATAAAATCTAGATTTGTAATGGCCATCATAATGATGAAGTTGGTAATCTTCTATGTTAATATTCCTCAGGAGTCCCTAAGAATAGTCACAGTAGTGAAGATGTACAGTTTAAATGGCTTGAATGTCTCTCCTTGTACAATAGGCAGTTATACAGGATATAAATCTGAGAGCAAAATGATGGTTGCAGGATGTGTTTAAGTATTTTTTATTGGCATCAATGAATTATTCTCCATATTTATTGTGCCAATGTAAACATCACCCAGAGAGTTCAAAGTTTCTATCTCCTTGTCAAACTTCTAAATTTGTGCCAATCTGATAAGAATGAAGTGGTATCTGATTTTATTTTGCATTTTCCGGATTACTTCTGAAGCTGACCATCTATCTTCATATTATTTGCTTTTTGCATTTCTTCTTTTGTGGATTGTCCATAAATATATATTTGCCCATTTTTCCATTGGTTTGTTTGGTTGTTTTTTAAATTTGATTTTAGGAAAATCTTTATATATTCTTGACATTATTATTACTTTTATGTTATCAGAAATATATATCCTCACTCTATTGCTTAACTCTTCATTTATTATGTTTTCTGCGATACATAATTTTATTTTAATATAGTCATTTTAATAAATATATTCTTCTATTTTTGTGTGTCATTTAAGTGATTTGTTCATATTCATAGTCATAAAAATATTCTTATCTTTGAAGATGTTCAAGTTTTGCTTTTCACATTTAAGTCTCTTACCTATCTAAATTATGCTTTATGTATATTTATTCTGTGGAATAAATATCTAATTTACATTTTTATATATCAATGGCTAACTTTCCTAGCATAATTTATTAAATAGTCCATCCTTCAACAATATTGTAATAACCATGTATGGTACCAGGTGGGAACTGGAAATATCAGGAAGAACACTTTGGAATGTATATGAATGTCTAAATTATTCTGCACACCTGAAACCAATACAAAATAATATTGAATGTAAACTGCAATTGAAAATAAAATTTTAAAAAATGTTTAAGAATAAAAAAATAAGGAGTCCATCTTTTTCCTACTCCTTTTGTAACTCGCAAAATGAGTTTCCATAAATGTATGAGTCTACTGCTCAGTTCTGTCTCAGTCCCATTGGCCTATTTGTCTTCTTATGCACCTCTACCACACTGTTTCAATTATTATCTTGTACTGTAATTCTTGACTCCTTTTTCTTTTTTCTCAATTTTTATTGGTTATTCTGTACTTTTTATTCTTCCATATAAATTTTAAAATGAACTTTTTAAGTTTCACAAAAATCTCTTCTGGAATTTTGATAGGAATTACATTAACTTATAGATAAAATGTGGAAAGGTTGATGTACTTGTAATATAGATTCTTCCTGGAATACTGCTCAATTTATTTAAGTCTTTTATGTCTTACAATAATGTTTTATTATTTTCTCGATAAAGGTCTTGCACATTCTTTGTTAGGTATGTTATGAGAGATTTTATAGTTTTTGTTACTTAGACTACCCAATTACTCTGATGTAATCAATATTGGTGACCAGTGCAAGCTTCTATGGAATGCCGAGATGATCAAGGTCCATGTGGGGTTATACTGTGACTTATAGCAGTTAACAAGGCTCTGGGGTCAGCCAGCGAGTGAGTACCACTCTCCATGTCTTTGCTATGAAACCCTTCAGGTCCCATTGTGCCACAATTGATCAAAGCTGCTAGGTTATTTTCAGTAGTGTCCTATTCTCATATTTAAATATAAGTTTGTCATCTGTGGTGGCTGAAAACATCAATATTTAAAGTGTTTGCAGCTCTGTTTCTACTATCTTTTCTGTTTATTTGTACTCAAGATGCCTTGTCTAATAATTGTCTGCTCAATTATTTTTTTATCATGAGCTACTTATTTTCTTTGGAGAATTATTACTGGTAATCTTTGAAACCTAGCATTTAAGTTCAGTCTACCAAGCAAGATTTAGTTTTGCTTTTACATGGCTTTAATAGTCATTACTACTTGAAAGTGTGGAACCATTTAAACCTGTAATAAAGTTTTTAGATCACCAAAGTGATGTGAATTTGGGCTGAAAATCCATGTGAGGAGGAATTATTAATACAATTTCTTAATAACTTTTCATTGCCACACATTGCTTTGTACAGGGATGAAGCAACTTTCCCTGAGTGTGACAAGGTGGAGAGAATTATTTCTTGTTCACCATGATACCATGAAGGTAGCATGTTAAAGTCCAAGTATTAAAAGCAGGGGATCTGCTATTAGCCTCCCACCATGAGAAGGCTTGGCCTATATCTTCTAAACCCTATTCCCAAAAATAATAAAAATAAAAGTACAAGTCACCTACGTTTGAGAAATAGCCTCAAATCAAAACTGCTTCAATACTCCACTTGTCTCTGGGATTAGATTTGGGATTCATAAAAATTGTTTATATTTTCAGTTTAAAAATAAAACAACAGAATTTAAATACTTAATATAGACATTTTAGGTTTCCCCCAATGGGAGAACCAATCTGAGTATCTAATTAAGTATCTTATAAGATACAAAAGTGTACACTTCAATTGTTTTTTACTTGCCTACTTTACTCAATGAAACCTAACATCACACAGTATCTTTATAATCTTCACAAACATTGTCAGGGATTTAGAATGTTTACATTCTTGAATTGCCCTTATGTTTCTTGTTGTTGTTGCCTTTAGTTCTACCTCTTTACCCCTGTCTTGGTCACAACCTCATGACTTCAAACAATATAAATATATTATTATTGTACTAGAGCCCTAGTACACAAATTTGTGCATGGGTGGGATGCAGATGACCCACCCCTATGGGGGCTGATCAGAGTGGGCCAGTGGGGCAGGGGAGGGGATTTGGGTGGTTGGCCAGCTGGCCCCAATTCCCAATCGGGCCATTGAAGGTGGTGAGGGCCAATCAGGGCTGGGCCAGCAGGGGAAGGGGCTACAGGAGTTTTGGGAGGGAGCTGATCAGGTTCCCCATTAGGCCAGTTGGCCACCATAGTGTGCATCAAAGCAACCTGTCATTCCAGATTCCAGTAGTTTCTGTCATTCCAGTCACTTTGCCGTTTTGATTGTTTGACATATATATATGTGTGTGTATGTGTGTGTGTGTGTGTGTGTGTGTGTGTGTGTGTGTGTAGGTAGTTCTATAAATCTAAAATTCTAGACATGTCTTGGCAGGCTAAAATACTAACACAGGGCCACACTCTATTTTGGAAGCTCTAGAAGAGAGTTTGTTTCCTTACCTTTTTCTACTTCTAGAGCCCACCCTTATTCCTCAGGTTATGTCTCCCTCTCTCTTCAAAGCTCTCTATGTGTATTGTCAATGCTAAATATTATAGCAATTAATACAAATCAATCTAAAGAATAAATTGCTATATGTATTCTTACTCCTGATACAGGCAATAAGAAATTTATAACTGGTTTATGCAATAATTCACTGTCATTCTTTATTTCAAATTTTCTTTTATTTATTTATTTATTTATTACCAGAGTTGCTAAGATAGTGAAATTAATCGTTTTAAATGATTCTTTCTTTCTTTTCTCCTACAAAATCTGTGGTGGGGATACTAATGACAATGGAACACCATATTTCCAGAGGAGTAAAAACAGAGCAGAAAGGGAATAACCCCTGGGCTTTTGAATTATGAGGTGCTGACTGTAAACACACACCCAGGCCCACGAAGCTGCCCTGGGTTCAACTCTTTACAGGAGCTTCAAGACTGGTTGCTGACGGTTGAAGAATTTAATTTCTGTACTTAGGGTTTAAATATTGTTTTTCAAAAGTTCTGGGATGAAAATTTAAATGTCCATATATTTATATGCCCCCCCAAAAAAAAAACCAATACTGACAAATGAACATCCAATGATATCTTGGCCATTCAAAATATTTCATCTTTTAAAAATGGAAATATTTGATAAAAGAAGCAACTACAATGATGTGTTGGTTACAAGGAAAAATATGGTTATTCTTGGATACTTCCCTAAATAATAATGAAAACACCTAACCTTTGACTCACTGAAGCAGAGACTATTCCCGCTGGGAAAGCACATTTTAGAGCAATGAGATACCAAACTGGAGAAAGCAATTCACTCTCTGTTCTTCTGCCATCCAGAAATAGCTGGTTAAGCAGTCACTTGAATTAGAATCTTGGGCAAATAAAAAAGAAGAGGACTAATAGGAGAGCAATACTATTTTGAAGGCTGGTGTTTAAGCCACAAAGTGATATAAATGTTGCTCATATAATCATATAACACCCTAGTAGATGGGTGATCTGAATTAATCAGAGCACAAGGAGAGCATTTGCATATCTGTGGTCCTGAATTCTCTGACTCGCTACCTTAGCCTGTACCAATCTACCTGGAGAGTGGCCAGATGTACATTTTACTTGGAAGCATATTGATGTGGCCATGAATGCATGATATCTTC
>PVJN01013831.1:0-47993 GCA_004026805.1 Lasiurus borealis | reverse complement strand
CCACCCGGCTGGGAGGAGGCTCCCTGGGGAGGGGGGTGGGAGGGGGTGAGCAAAAGAGACCGCGGGTGGCCAGAAAGGACGTTCCAAGAAGTGGGAACGGGGAAGGAGGGGGAGGAGAAAGGTAAGAGAGCAAGAGGGCAGGAAAAGCAGAGGGCGGTATTTTTAGATCTGCCGGCACAGGGCTTGGTGTGGGCATCCTGGTCCCGGGTCTGCGGGCCCCGCTGGGAACAGGCAGTCCTGGTCGTTCCTTCCCTCTGAGGTGAAGGCCCGCTCGCCTCTCCGGGTCAGCAGCAGGCCCTCTTCCTCTACCAGCCCCCCACCCCTGGAGCCCCGCCTCTCTGCGTCCTGGGCACTGGCCACACTGAGTTCAGCCCCTAAAACTCCTCTGTCAGCTTCTCCTGCTCCTCCCCTGAGCCTTCCTCTGACCCACACTGCCCCGCACAGTCTGAGGCTCACGGCTTCATGCGGGTGGATTGGTGTTCTACCCTTCATCTTTGTCTCCTTTGGGGTTTCAGGCCTCCCACTCTATCTCCCGCTCAACAAAGCACCCCCCCTGCATCCACACGTGGCTTCCAGCTGCCCCCCAGGGCTCTGTGGGTCTCCTTCCCTGTACCCATCTCAAGGTTTGGATGATCCACAGCTTGACCTTGACCTGAGGTGACTTCAGTCAAAATAATTTCTGTACTTCCTCATCAGCGCACAAGAAAATGCGCAGAAAGTCCCTGTTTATGAACGGACTTATATTCCAAAAAAGTCAGCTTGTAAATTCATTGTTCGAATCTGGGGGTTCATAGAAACAATATTATAAATATCACTCTTTCATTCATTCATGCATTCAACAAAGACATCTTTTTTAAAAAAAAAATATGTTTTATTGATTTGTTACAGAGAGGAAGGAAGAGGGATAGAGAGTAAGAAACATCGATGGGAGAGAGACATCCATCAGCTGCCTCTTGCACACCTCCTACTGGGGATGTGCCCACAACCAAGGTACATGCCTTTGACCAGAATCGAACCTGGGACCTTTCAGTCCGCAGGTGATGCTCTATCCATTGAGCCAAACCGGTTAGGGCAACAAAGCCATCTTGAGCACAACCACAGGGCTGGCACTCTCTTAGGTGCTGGGGATCCTGCCGGACAGAGCATATTAAAACCCTTTGTTCTCAAGGAGTGTGGACCCTGGTGGAGGAGGCAGAGAACCCCCAAACAAACAAGTAAGCCGTAGAATACCCCGGCCGATCCCGAGACCGTGGGCAGGAGTGGAATGGAGAGAGAGGAGCACTGGGTTGGGCTGGGGTTACAAGCAGGGTGGCCTGGGAGGGCCTTCCTTGAGAGGGACCCAAAGGAGTGAGAGAGTGAGGAGGGAGGAAAGTTCCAGACTCAAAGCAAGAGTGAACTTGCTCTGTTTAAATGTTTGTTTGTTTTTTAATATATTTTATTGTTTTTTTTACAGAGAGGAAGGGAGAGGGATAGGGTTAGAAACATTGCTGAGAGAGAGAGACATCGATCAGCTGCCTCCTGCACACCCCCTACTGGGGATGTGCCCACAACCAAGGTACATGCCCTTGACTGGAATCGAACCTGGGACCTTTCAGTCCACAGGCCGACACTCTGTCCACTGAGCCACACCGGTTTCGGCTGAACCTGCTCTGTTTAAAGAACAACATGCAGGTCGGCTGAGCTGTAGCAGTGTGAGCACTGGGGAGAGGGAAAGACTGGCTGGTTTCCTCTGGCCCGGCCACTGATGTCCATTTAGCCCTTAACACATTGAAGCCATAATTCTAATGCAAAGCCGTGCACATCTCCCGATGCCCACTGTCTGCCAGGGATGTGGGCTAAGAGATGGTCCTCATGTCCCAGCTACCATAACCACAGTGCTCTGGTGGGGTATCCCCTGTGCCAGCTGGAGAGAGTAAGGACCACAGAGGCCACTCCAGGTGGCGAGGGGGCAGGCAGGTACCATGCCCGGCAGACAAAAGCCCCCTCCTGCAGGCAGCACGGGCCACCAGAGCGACCTCTTGATTTCTCCTCTGCCAGACAGATGGCTTCCACCATCTGGAGGAACCAAGGTCTCCCGGTTTGGAGACTCGGCACTCACTCTGTGGCTGAGTGTTGGTTTCTGGGTTGGGTGACCTCTCTGGTCCTTGATTTCCTGGTGCTGGTAATGACCGTTTTATCTTCTGTGTGTGTGTGAAAATCCAATGAGGTTAATGGATATAACAGAGCCCTATATAACCATCGTTTGATCTGAGTTGTCATGATTTCAAGCCGTCGCTCTGCGTTCTGTGTCAGGAATGAAGTGCAGGGAAAGGGCTCAGACGTGGACACCTCCCTCTGACACCTTCCTCTCTGGGAGGTGCGGGCTTTATATGGGCTGTCTAATTTCCTCTGCTGGCGGGGGGAAGGGGAAGGGAGGTAGGTGCAAGGTGGGGAGCCGCCTGCTGAGAACCAGGTGGGAGAAGGCACCGCTGATGAAAGGGAGCATGGCTTGACTCTTGGGGAGGCCGTGGAGTAGGGTTTCAGGAAAAGTGCGTCATTCATTTCAAAAACAACAAGCAAGAGAGCAGACCCCAACAAATCGCGCCAGAGGTGCAGTCCCAGTTCCCCTGGGTACACTGCTCCTTTCTCTCTGTGTCCGTGCACCAACGGTTCTCAACCTGTGGGTCTCTAACAGCTAGCAGGGTCTCCTAAGACCATCAGAAAACACAGATATTTATATTAAGATTCATAACAGTAGCAAATTACAGTGATGAAGTAGCGACAAAAATAATTTTATGGCTGGGGGTCACCAAAACATGAGGGACTGTATTAAAAGGTCGCACGCAGCATTAGAAGGTTGAGAACCACTGCCCTGCACCCTTGGGCCCAATTTTTCAGGTCCCATCCAGCTGCTCAACTAGCCCAGGTCTCACCATGCTGGCCCCAGCCACCCAGTCCCTCCTAAGCCTGCCTTCCCTCCAAAGCTGTGAGAATGGGGGACTCTACGGAAGAAGGAAACTCAAGGAGCGAAAAGTCACCTCCCCATTACTGTGGGCTCTGCATTCTGGAGAGCCCTTGTCCTTAGACCTTCTTCCTCAAGTCACTTGCCTCTGCTCCCCTGTGATTTATACCCCAACATGCTGGCTTACCCTTTGAGAGACTGACAGGTATTTTTTTTTTAATATATTTTATTGATTTTTTACAGAGAGGAAGGGAGAGGGATAGAGAGTTAGAAACATTGATGAGAGAGAAACATGGATCAGCCACCTCCTGCACACCACCTACTGGGGACGTGCCCGCAACAAAGGTACGTGCCCTTGACCGAAATCGAACCTGGGACCCCTCAATCCACAGGCTGACGCTCTATCCACTGAGCCAAACCGGCTGCTGCCTAAGAGGCATTTTAACTTTTAGAACACAGCTTTTCATATCTCTGAGGACAGATCCCTAACCCCAACACACTCAGTTCAAGATTTTCTCCTTTTCTCTGCTATTCACTTCACGAAGTACCTGCTGCTGTCGTGTAAAGGCTGTCCTGGATGTAATACGCGCTTTCTGAACATTCATAACCTTGGCCACTTCATGTAGGTTCTCAGCCATGAGTTCTTCACGTCTGCTTCTGCCCCAGCCACTCTCTCTTTTGTTGAAATGATTAGACAGACGCATGTTGGAACCTCTCAGTCGACCTCCCCTGTTTCTGGCAATCTTTTCATTTGTTTCTTTCTCTCTCTGAACTGCGTTCCGATTGAATTCTTCAGAACAGTCTTCCAGTTCACAGATCCGCTCTTTAACTACGACCAGGATAGTGTTCGCCCAACTTTGTTTTATTTGATTTTATTGTTCCTATATTTTAGAACTCTATGACTTTACCTTTATATCAAATGTCTGTGGTACAGAAATGTGTTGTCTTCGTTTAAAGTACAGCATTTCCTTTTAATGTTTTCCTTTTGCATTCCGGTGGTCATGGCTGTGTTTGCAGAACCATGGGAATTTAACTCTCTGTCTTGACTGTCCCTCCATAGTCCCCAAACTGACCTCAGATGCCTGGTCTCCTGAGCTTTTCTGATCAGGATCCTATCCTCTGACCCTACCCCCATGGGGTGCAGGCTCCGAAAGTCAGCCATAGAGACTGGGGGCTCTGAGCAAACAGATTCTACCAAACATACGTGCTTTTACAAAAGCATCCATAGGAGGACTAAAGGAAGACACCAAAGGAATTTCTTTGAGGCAATTAGTGGGCAGGCTTAACCTGGGTCAACCGTAGGCCTATGATAAACAATGCCTCTCAATTCAGGGGAACCTGGGCCAAGTTCATCTTGCATGGTTTTTGGGTCCCTAATGGCTAGTCAATGTCAGCATGTGGTAGAATGGGGCCTGAGACCTGGGTTTATTGTTGCCTCGCACCAGGGAGCCAGGTGTGGAGGAAGAAGACATGGAGTCACATCCACTCCTAACTGCTGGAGGTGACCAATATTTACCACTAGATCTATCAACTGCTAATGGCAAAATGGCTTTAAGTCCTTTTGCAATCCCCTCTATTCTTAACAATCCTCTTCATTTCCTCACCTTCTTGCTTCTTTCCTCATCCCCAGTATCATCAGGTGACACCTAATCCAAGAAAGTACCACAGTCTGGCATTGACCAGCACTTAGGACCCCAAACAACGAGGCAAGATGATCCCATAAACTCAGAATGTCCCCATGTGGTCCTTTCAGACAATCTGACAAGCAAGTTCTGAAAGATTCACCTCACAGAAGCCAAGCCAAACATGTCAAACACTCTGACAGCAAAACCAAGTATGGAGTCCCGAGGATAAGTGAAATTCCAGGTAGGCTGCCTGGCACCCCAGATTCATGGATTCACGCAAGGGCACACAAGGACAATTAGGCAGGAGACTTGGAAAGGCCTGCATCCTTCAAGTGAAATCTAAAGATAGAAGTGAAACTGCAGTCCCTTGTTCAGACAGAGGAACAAAGCACTCTCTCTCTCAGATCTGAATGACTTCTATCTCATGGCTTATTTATTCTGATCCCTCCTTTGGTCAGAAAATGACTCAGTTCCCACTCAAGTTTGCTCATTCAACCGCCACCCCTCACAGTGTTCAAGAGACATTTTCCATATAAAGATGTTCGCATGGACTCGAGGCTTCAGAGCTAGGACAGCAGGAATCGGCGCAGACATTGGGGTCACGTGCCTGGATCTGCATTTCTTTAACATTCTGGCCTGTTCAGGGCAGGATAGCTAACGCTGCACCTTCGGTAATACTTTTCTCAGCTGCTAAACTCCCTCTAACTTCTCCCTGTTAGTTGGACAGAAAGACCCTGGTCTTCATCTCCTGGCAGAAATGGATCAAAGCACAGGGGTCTGGCTTTCAGCCTAGCCAAAGGCGCTAGGGACACTAGCAGGCAACCACACCACCCGTCCACCGTGGGGGAGCCAAATACTCTCCATTTTATCACTCCTATTGGGCTGCTTCGTATGAAGATCACATTGGGTTAGGAGCCAAATGCCTGGATCCAGGCTCCGTGATCTGACAGCTTGGGTGTTTTTGTAAGTCACCTGTTCAATGTCCTAGTCAGAGAAGCGGGGCCAGTGAGAGCTCTCAGACGCACAGGGTGGCTATGAGATCAAAGGGCAGATTGTGCAGATTTCGCTTTGTAAATCATGTGCAAAGACATATTTGTATCCGTCATATGCATGTACTCAATTGCTTTTTGTGAACATACCCTAGTTTTCTAAGTAGACCTTAGGATTCTAGAAAGGGGAGGCACCTAAAAGTGCCTCATACCCACTGGCGTATAATGGGTACATGAAAAAATTTTATTAATAGAGAAGAAGGGAAGGACTTGTATTACTAATATATAGTGTATCTAGAGCAGTGGTTCTCAACCTTCCTAATACCGCGACCCTTTAATACAGCTCCTCATGGGGTGGTGACCCCCAACCATAAAATTATTTCCGTGGCTACTTCATAACTGTAATTTTGCTACTGTGATGAACTGTCATGTAAATATCTGATAGGCAGGATGTATTTTCATTGTTACAAATTGAACATCATTAAAGCATAGGGATTAATCACAAAAGCAATATGTAATTATATATTGTGAAATATTTATTTCTAATGACAAATAAATGAAATGTTGTCTTGAATCGTGGTGTAGTATGGGTAACAGTCTTCATATGACAACAGTAAACTACATGGCTACACTTGGCTACACCGAGGAGCGGTGTGTTGGTTCCTAAGACCATGGGAAATAGGTGTTTTCCGATGGTCTTAGGCGACCCCTGTGAAAGGTTCGTTCGACCTCCAAAGAGGTCTCGACCCACAGGTTGAGAACCGCTGATCTAGAGTATTGTTTCAACACCATTTATTCAACCAAAAGTTGTTGAAAAGACCTACCATTTTCAAAGTTTTGTGTGAAGTTGAAACATGAGATGAGTATGACGCACCTTTTGCCTGTAGGACATTAAGTGGAATTAAATGTTGAAAAGGCTGAATGTTTGTATTGAACACAATGGGGTTGCAATGAACCACGGGGAGTTGAGAAAAGGAAGGAAGGGCTTCATTAGAGAATGAAGCATAATCAGGGTCTTCAAAGATGAGTGGGCACTCGACACAAGGGGACCCAGAGGGCACAGGCTCTCTGTTCAACCAGAAGCGTGTGGGCAAAACCCGGAACAGAGTGCGGGTTTGTAGGGCCAGAGAGTAGGGAGCAAGAAGGGATAGTTAGAAAGAGGTGAGGCCAGAAAGGAAGTCTTCCCCACCCTTGTTTTCTGAGAAAGGGGGTGCACTCCTGACTCCTCTCCTGCCTGGGGAGGTGCAGTGACTTTGCTGGTTGGTAATTTAGAAAAGAAGGCTCAGACATATGTTGCTTAGACTCGTCCTCTTTCCTCATGAGACCACGATTGTCTGCCACATGGAAATCTGCTCCTCCCTGTCCCAGTCCACAGGCTTGGGGCTCGGTGGGGGAGTTCGCCCAATCAGAGGATCCGCTGGTAGGCCCACCAGCTCTATACTAAGGTGGGTTCTCCAGTTGACCTTCATCAGCAATAAAGGTGATTCTCGGGCCATCTTTGCACTCTCTGTTTTATTTTGCAATCTGTCCAGAGCCCCATGGGGAAGAGGATACTGTGTGTTGGGAACCCAATGAGGGGCAGACCATGGAGGGCCTGGACTGCTCTGCCTAAGACAGTGGTTCTCAACCTTTTTTAATGCTGTGACCTTTTAAGACAGCTCCTCATGTGGTGGTGACCCCCAATCATAAAATTATTTTCGTTGCTCCTTCACAACTGTCATTTTGCTACTGTTATGAATCATAATGTAAATATCTGTGTTTTCTGATGGTTTTAGGCATCCTTCCTAGCAGTTTTCAACCTGTGGGTCTCGACCCACAAGTTGAGAACCGCCCTAAGAGTTTGGAATGACGTGGACCAAAGGGTCTCCATGACAATGAGCACAGGATGAGAGGGCCTGCAGAAGGCAGCAGTGAATGGGTCTGGGTATCAGGACCACTGGGAGCCAGCCCCAGCTCTGCCACTAGCTACCACTTGACTTTGCTCAAATCGCTTACACTTCCCCGGCTCTCATTTCCACATCCGTAAATGAGTTTCCTCTCAACTTGTTAAAAAGGAGGATTTTCTAACAAGAGGGAGTTTGGAAGACCAGAGCAGGCTGTGGCATTTCTTTGCTTGGAGGTCTTGAAGAAGCAGCTGGTCTAGCATCCGAGGTAGAGGCACCATCTCACTCGTGCATGCTGGGTACTCTCTCTATGTGAACTCTCTCATTTAATCCTCATGCCAGCCTATGAAATAGATACTATTATAATTCTTCATTTACATACGCAGAAACTGAGACTGGAGAGTTAAGTAACTCTCCCGGGAGCCTACAGTAAGTGAGTGCCCGTGCTGAGCTGTGAACTTGGGCAGCCCGGCCCCGTGGCTGCAGGTTCCGGCGCTTCACCGCACCGCCTCTGTGCTGAGGGGCAGCTCTGCGTCCTTTCCCCAAAGCCCATCACGCTCCCTGGTGTCTCTGGAGGGACCCGGCGTGCAGCTTCTCAGACACGTGCAAAAGGCAGGTGCTTGGCAAGTGAGAGAAACCGAACTCTTTTGGCTGTCGCTCCGCTCTGTGCCCTCGGTTTTGACATTCAGGGGCGAGAAACACTTGTTTGGCAATTAATAATGCGCTGCCTTCTGACATCTCTTCGGCTGATGTCTTTATTGTTCAGTTTCTAGGCCCTTGTGACTTGTCTCCTTCCTTCACGGTGACTGCCGAGTTACCCCGCCAGATGCTCTTCCGCAGGCCTGACCTGCGTTGTTTCATTTGACACTCACAGCGACATTTCCAGGGAGGTGCCACAGTTAGCCCCAACTTCCAGCTGACAAGTGTGAAGCCCAGAGTTTGCAAAGATACTGTTCAACTGCCCGCGGGCCATAGACATTGACAGCATCTACTAGGACCTTGAGGATTGAGAGAGGATTGATTAGTCAAAGTTCATGTATTTCAAACATTCTCTTCATCTATTTTATATCGTCTGCTATTTATTCTCTATTTAGTCCTCTCTTTTCTATACAGTGGTACCTCGAGATACGAGTTTAATTCGTTCCGTAACCTTGAGGTGTGGGAAACTATGAGACGCTCGAGTCTCGGTAAACTAGTGGGTCGTGTGCAGCCGGCCGATCTGCGGGATTACTCCTATCTCAAATGTTGCTCGTATTTCAAAGCAAAAATAGCTCGTATCTCGTATGTTAGGGCACTTGTATCTCGAGGTACCACTGTATTTCTTTTATTGGCTGTGTCTGAGACGCTGTGGAAAGCTAAATCAGCACAACGATGGGATATTCCTAAATGCCTGTCCTAGGAGCCCCGGGGAAGCCAGAATACAGGGTGCCCACAGCACTTAATAGTTCTGCATTCGTTGCCTAACATATTGATGGTCTGTTGGTTTGCTTCATGATCTGTTCAACATGTTTGTTCATTCCTTTGTGAATGTCAGAGCTGAGAGTTTCATTTTTTTTCTTGCTTTTGTTTTATTTTTCCTCGTTCCTTCTCCTGACTTTTGGCTTTTCTTGCTACGTGGGAAAGACATGGGAGAAACTAAAATCAGTAGATTGAGGGCATATGGGGAAGATACGCTTTTCTGAACTGTTTTTTTTTTTGTGTGTGTGTGTGTGTGTGTGTGTATGTATACATATTTTCGGAGGAGGCTGGAGCTGGGAAAAATAAAACTTTCTCTGTCTCTTTAATGCCTTCTGAATTGTGTGTCAATGCCAAATCCCACAACAGCTACTTTTTCACGTGGGCCCTGACAGGGAGAGGTTAGTCTTTTCCGGGAGGGGACAGGGCATATCCGCTGTGGACCAGCCGTCCACATTCGCACTGTCCATTTCTGAGCCAGTCCACCTGACTGTGTGGCTCGGGCGACAGTGCAGTGCCTGCAGCTGGAAGGCACAGGATCGGGGCCCAGACAGACTCGCAGGCCGAGGCTGGTGAATCCTGTGCGCCCACAGCCTCTGGTATCCTGACTCGTGTAAACCTCTGGTTCCGATCCTTCTCATCGTAAACAAGACCAGTTCGCCGTGAGAAGAGTGACGCAGGAATCGACTCGGTAGGCGCCTGGCCTCTCCCTGTCTGACCCTCTGGGGCGCACGCTCTGCTTGAAGCTGCAGGTAGAGAAATCTCAGATCCAACCTTGGGCCTGTTTCCCTTGGCTTCGCTTCTGACACGTCTCCAAATAAATGTTAGCGTTTTGCAACTTTGGAAAATACCAGGAACCCATCAGCCACGGGAAGTTCTCAGTGTTGGAGCGTGAGCTGTCTCTCCGGACTCGGCACGTGGAGAACCAGGGCGCACGGCCTCCCCCTGCTGCGTGCTCAGGCCTCTGGCTCAGGTGGCGTGCGTGGCCGTCTGCACAGGCTCAGCCTCGGCTCCCCAAGTGCCGGAGGAGCGGGCTCAGCCTCAGACAGGAGACTCCCGCTCCCCGCCCGCCCGGAGGAAGTATGGCTACCGTGGATGAACCCGAGGAGCGGAGATGCTCGCCCACAAATTCTCGAGGTGCGAGCGGGAGCTGCATTATGGATCCTTCAAGCACGCAGTTCGCAGTAGTGAGATCTGGTCATGCAATCTATGCCTTTCCTGGGATTGGGAGAAGGAACGGTCCACCCTTGTTAAAAGTGAAAGGCAGGAAAAACTACGAAGAAGCAAACTCGAGGAGGAAATGTGTGTGGCTGCCATATGTGTGACATCCATCATTGTTAGGAGGGAGATTCAAGTGAGAACTACAAACGGTCGCCATGGTACGCCCATCAGACGGGGCAGAAATGTCTAATGCTACCAAGTGAGGGTACAAACGGTGAAGCTGGGAAATCATATGCCCTGCTGGTGGGAGTACACATTGGTTCAAGTCTTTTAGAGAAAAATGTAGCATTTAAAATATATATATATATATATATATATAATTGATTTCAGAGAGGAAGGGAGAGGAAGAGAGATAGAAACCTCAATAATAGGAGAGAATCATTGATCAGCTGCCTCCTGCACACCTCCTGCTGGGGATCAAGCCCGAAATCCAGGAATGTGCCCTGACAGGGAATCCAATCTTGACCTTTTTCATAGGTGGGCGCTCAACCACTGAGCCACAGCGGCCAGGCCAAGTCTCCACAGCACAGAGGAGGTATGTACAAGAACATTTAGAGGGAGACTATGTGTTTTAAAAATGGAAATAACAGCATCTATCAGCAGGGCATAAATAAACTGTGCCACCTTCATACAATTAGTTCCTGGACAGGGGTTAACAAGGGCTGCAAGCATCAACATGGATGAAGGTCATGAACAAAAGCCACTTGTAGACCAATGAACACAGTATGATATTACTGATATAAAGTTAAAAGCAGGCAAAATACCACATAATCCTCAGGGATCCGCGCGTGTATGTGTGTGTGTGTGTGTGTACATATATATATATATAATCTATACTAATAAAAGCATAATATACTAGTTAGATTGGATGTCCTTCTCGATAACCTTCAGACGAAGCCGGGGCTGTGAGGGAAGCCGGGGTCCCGGGTGCCGGAGGGAAGCTGGCACCGGCAGCAGAGGGGAGGAAGGCCTATTTGCGCACGACTTTCATGCATCGGGCCTCTAGTGAAAGTATAAAGAAATGCATGGGCTCTGGCTCTGCCTGGTTTGGCTTGGTGGATGGAACGTCGACCTGTGGACTAGAGGTCCCAGGTTCGATTCTGGTCAGGGGCATCTACCTTGGTTGCCGGTGCGTCCCCAGTTGAGGGTGTGCAGGAGGCGGTCATCAATGTTTCTGGCTCTCTGTCCCTCTCCCTTCCTCTCTGTAGAAAATAAAATAAAATAAAAAATGCATGGGCTCTGGCCCAGTGGCTCATTGGAGCATTATCCCACCCACCAAAAGGTTTCCGGTTTGATTCCTGATTAGGGCATATACCTAGGTTGTGGGTTACATCCAGACTGGAGTGCGTGCAGGGGGCAATGATCAATGTTTCTTTCTCATTTCTCTCTCTCTCTCTCTTTCACATGTGGGTGCACTCTCACTCGCTCCCTTCTTCTTTCTCTAAAATCAATAATCATATCCTTGGGTGAGGATAAAAAATAAATAAAAATGAAAAGCACGGTGTGATATTACCTCATAGCCATTTGGAAACGCACACACACACAATGCTGACAAGGATGTGGAGAAAGTGAAACCTTTATGCACGTATTGGTAGGATTGTAAAATGATACAGCCATTATAGAAAACGGTATGAGGGGGTCTAAAATATTAATTATAGAATTACCATAGGATCCAGCAATACCACTGCAGGGCATATACCCCAAATAATTGAAAAGATCGGGAAGAGGTATTTGATACCCACATCCATTGCAATATTATTCCCAATAATTAAGATTACAGAAGCCTCCTGAATATTCATTCATAGGTGAATGGATAAAGAAAATGTGGTATACACATGTAGGGGAATATCATTCAGCCTTAAAAAGTGAAATCCCAGCCTGTGTTACAATAATAGATAACAGCTTTAGGACACTGTGCTAAGTTAAACAAGCCAATCACAAAAACACAAATTCGTGTAAGTGATCCCACTTATATGGAGTATCTGAAGTAATCAGACACCGGTTTGGCTCAGTGAAAAGAGCATCAGCCTGCGGACTGAAAGGTCCCAGGTTCGATTCCAATCAAAGGCATGTGCCTTGGTTGCAGGCACATCCCCAGTAGGGGGTGTGCAGGAGGCAGCTGATCGATGTTTCTCTCTCATTGATGTTTCTAACACTCTATCCCTCTCCCTTCCTCTCTGTCAAAAATCAATAAAATATTTTTTAAAAAGTAATCCAACTCACAGACACAGAAGCAGAATGATGGCTGCCAGGGGCTGGGAGGGAAGGGAAGGGGTCATTCTGTGGTTACAAAGCGTCAGTAATGCCAGAGGGAAAGTCCTAGAGATCCGCTGTAGAACGGTGCACGGCCAGGTCAACCACACTGGCCCGTGTACGTAGGCATTCCTCAGAGGGTAAACTTGCGTCGTGTGCATTTTCCTTAAATCACAATCGAAAAGCACAAACATGATGATGACAGCCAGCACCCGTGTTGGGACGACTCGCCCACGATCCTACCAGTCAGTGGCGGGCGGGGTCGGGAGCTGGCCACGTCCCGGTCAAGGGGCTTCTGCAGCCCTCGCCCCCTCTCTCTGTCTTGGTTTCCGTTTGTTTCTGAAACTCCTTTAGCGCTGACCACCCTGAAGGGACTGGGCTCGAATGCAGAGTGAGGCCTCTCCTTTCAGAGTTTGCTTCTATCTTGGGGAGGCCGCCCACCAGCCGTCCACAGGCTGCTCCCCGAGTTCCCGACCTTATTGCAGCGACCACGCGCTGTATCTTATGCCTCAGCTTCTGCTGCCTTTCGGATGTGGAGCGTGAGGTCCTTCTGAGGCGGGTGAGACCCACGGCCTGCTTATGGGTGAAAGCACAGCAGAAGCAGATAAAGAGAGAGAAAGAGAGAGAGAGAGACAGAGAGAGAGAGAGAGAGAGAGAGAGAGAGAGAGAGAGAGAGAGAGGGAGAGAGGTGGAGGCCTGGAAAGGCTAGAGGAATTCCCTGCCAGTGCAGCGCCATCCCTGCACTGCCTAGCCCGGTGGTTGGCAAACTCATCAGTCAAACTCAAATATCAACAGCACAGCGATGGAAATTTCTTCTGAGAGCTAAGTTTTGTTGTTGTTTTTAACATATACAGTGGTACCTCAAGATACGAGTGCCCTAACATACGAAATTTTTGAGATACGAGCCATCGAGCAAGAGATTTTTGCTTTAAAATACAAGCAACATTTGAGATAGGAGTCATTGCGCGGATCGGCCGGCTGCACACGACCCACCAGTTTACCGCGACTCGAGCGTCTCATAGTTTCCCACGCCTCAAGGTTATGGAATGAATTAAACTTGTATCTCGAGGTACCACTGTATTTTATTTACTTTTTACAGAGAGGAAGGGAGAGGGATAGAGAGTTAGAAACATCGATGAGAGAGAGACATCGATCAGCTGCCTCGTGCACGCCCCCTACTGGGGATGTGCTCGCAACCAAAGTACATGCCCTTGACTGAAATCAAACCTGGGACCTTTCAGTCCACAGGCCTACGCTCTATCCACTGAGCCAAACTGGTTTCGGCAAGCCAAGTTTTTTAAACTTAAACTTCTTCTCACGCCACTTCTTCCAAACAGACTCGTCCAGGCTGGGATTATTTCGTGGAAGAGCCACACTCCAGGGGCCCAAAAGCCGCCTGTGGCTCTCGAGCCACTGTTTGCCAACCACGGGCCTAGACCGTCTCCAGCTCTGGGAGTGGAAAGTGATTCAAAGACGGAAACAGAGCCGGTTTGTGCCTTGGAAGTGACTCCTCCCCACGACCCTCTGTGGCACTCAGATTGTCGGGTTCTGGGAGGAGAGCGCAGACAGGTCCCTGACCTTAAGGACACCTTTCTGGAGGCTTTCCTGATTTGGGGCTGGCGGAGACGTTGCTGTGAGAGGGGCGTGGGAAACGCGCCCAGAGGGGGACCCGGGCCTGTGGAAAGGCACAAGGTCCTGCTCCTAATCCAGCCCCCGACCCCGAGGCAGCCCACCCCACGGGGCCCTGAGCCCTCCCGGGGTTCCTGCAGGCCTTGGGGCTGCCTCACAGGGCCCACCTGCCCCAGACAGCGTGTGAGGACAGTCATGGGGGACAGCCTGGTGCCAAGCTGGGAGGCAGCGCCCTCTGGGGGCAGGGAGGGGCGGGCACTGGTGAGCGGCCTCTGGCCCAGCTCAGTTCTCCGCTCAGAACACGGAGCTGCGGGGTGTTTACCGGCTCCCGATGACTCTCTTCCCTTCGCGGCGCCAGGAAAAACGCTGCTGCTCTGCAGAATGCAGGCCCGGCTGCCCCTCTCCACGGCCTGCCCACCCTGGGGGTGCAGGGGGTGGGGGTGGAGGTCTTCTGGTGCCCTGGGCCCCTGCCACCTGTCTGTCGAAGGGGAAGGGACCCAGATGGCCAGGGCATTTCCTCCGGGCCCTGCCTGACCCCGGGGCCTGGGTGTGGGCCCGGGTTTATGACCCGGGGCTGCTCTTTCTCTCTCCGGGGAGTCGGCGTTTTAGTTGGGAAGTTTTTCAATTTCCTCCTGGCTGCACCAAACCGCTCAGGTTTCCCAGGGCGGGATGAGCTCCCCTCTCCTCCCCAGCCTGCCTTCTGTGCACCGGGGGTGTCCCAGGCTGCAGCCCGGCCTGGCGGGGACCTGACCGGCCGGAGGGAGGGGACAGCCGCTCCTTGCAACCCGGCTTCTCTCACACCCTCGGGGGCACAATGACCGTTCTCCTAGACGCCCCCCGTGGGTCCCCAGTCTGCGCACAGAGAGAAACCCTCCTGTACCCCAGGTCTGAGGTCCCGGCTGTAGATCTGGGACTGAGGATGGAAAGGAGAGAGCGGATCTCGTCCTCCGGCGTGTAATCCTCCTGCAACCCTATCGCCTCGTCCCCGAGAGGAGAGAGCAAGCCAGGCCGCCCAGCCCCGCACCCCGGGCTGCTCCCCAAGACCAGGCTCCTTTCGGGGGGCCTGGGGGGAGCAAGAAGGTTGCATCCAATGACACCCATTGTTTTTCTCTCCACGAGATCTCCTCCTCCCAGCCCAGCCTCACCCCCCATCCTCCCCCCAAACACACACACAGGCAGGGTCCCCTCTCAGCCGGCGGCCGACACGGGGTCATTTGAAAGTCAGGGGAGCAGGGGAGTGGGGCTCCCCTTTTACCCATCCCGGCGGCTCTGCCCTGGGGATGGGCCTTTCATCCTGCGCTGTGCCCACTCCCTGCGGGATCGCCTCACCCTCACCCGGCCCTGAAGTCCCGCCAGCGAGGGCGGGCGGCAGCTGTCGCAGGAAGCGAGGCCGAACATGATCTTCCATGGACACGGCTGCGGCCCTCTGCGGCGGCACAGCGGGGTCTGAGGGAGACGGATGACCGGGAGGGAGACGGACGACCGGGAGGGAGATGGGCGGGCCTGTGCCCCCCTCGGGGTGGGTGACCTTGGGTCCCTCTCGGGGACCTGGGGGCCTCGCTTCCTCTGACAGACGGTGGTGGTGAGGCCGCGTCCTGGCTGGGCCGGTGCGGATTAGGGAGCTTAGGGACCGGGACCGGCGCCTTTGATCCCTTCAGAGCCGGCTGCGCAGGGCGGGGGTGCAGACGGCGGCGGGGCCTCGGCCTCCAATGACAGGGGGCGATTGGAGGCGCAGTGAAAAGTTGGGGTGCCGGGGGGCGGGTTCCCCGGCCAGCCTGCCCAGCTGCTCTGCAATGCTGGGAGGGGGAGGAGCAGGGTAAATGTAAATGCCACCCCGGTGCCATGTGGGCAGCAGTCGTCCACTGCCTCTGGCCCTGGAGCCGGAGTCGTTGGCCAGTTTCCCAGGAAAAGAGGGGTCCCCAAGGACAGAGGTGCAAGGACAGTCACTACCCCGTTTCCCCGAAAATAAGACAGTGTCTTATATTAATGTTTGCTCCCAAAGAGGCGCGAGGTCTTATATTCAGGGGAGGTCTTGTTTTTCCATGAAGAAGAAGATGGTACACACTTATTGTTGAACAAAAAAAAAAAAGGGGGGGGGAGTGTATGACCTGTCTAGGGTCTGGTAGTCGTTGTCATCACCAACCAGCTCCCGGATGGGCCGCAGCGCAGCCAGAGCTGTTCAGGCAGGGCGAGGGCTCTTTACATCAGGAGTCAGACGCCTGACGGTAGCTTCAGGGGCCTTCTATTCCGGGGAGGCCTTATGATCAGGGAGGTCTTATTTTCGAGGGGGATGCCTTATATGACAGCGAGAGGCGAAACTGGAAGTAGGTCTTATTTTGGGGGGATGTCTGACTTTCGGGGAAACAGGGGAGAGGCCAGCTTCGTGCCCAGAGCAGGAGACGGCGAGGAGGCACCTGGGGGAGGGGAATGGTGTGCCAGAAGCAGGGGGAAGCACATGCCCGTCCATGGCAGGCTGTCAGTGGCAGCGAGCGGCCTCCCCAGTCCGCGTCTGTGCCTGTGCCTGCGGGCCACACTCTTCCACAAAATACCAGGCCTGGGCGAGTCTCTTTGGAAGAAGTGGCGTTAGGAGAAGCTGAAGTTTAAAAAATGCGGCTCTCCAAAGACATTCCCATCGTGGTCCTGTTGGTATTTGTCTCTGGTGACTAATGACTTGGCCGGCCACTGGCCTAGCCCATTCCTGCCTTTGCTGCAGGCCGGTTGTAAAATAACCGAGGCCCCTCTCTCTCAGAGGGGTGTCCTCCTGTGTCCTTGGTGCTCAGGTGGCAGGAGCTTTGGGGTGACCTTCCCCCACCTCCCCCCAGGTGGCAGCTAATTGCACCAGCTCCCCTGCTGCTGGAAGGACAGCTCTCCTTGCCTCCAGCCCTTCCTTCCTGTGCCTGAGGCCTGCCTGTCAGTCATCCATCTCTTAGCCCACGCGTGGGTCTGTCCCTCTTCATCTCACCGGCCTGAGGATGGTTCCCTGCAGGTGCGGGATCTCTGACCTCCTCTCCACCCCCCGCTCCCCACATTCCTGGCGAGGCCGACACTCTCCCTTCTTCCTCCTCATTCATCCTCCTCCTCCTTGGACATGTTAGCTGGTCCTCAAAGAGCAAAGGAGCGTTGAATAGAACACTCTTCGTAATACAGCGGTACCTCGAGATACGAGTTTAATTCGTTCCGTAACCTCGAGGCGTGGGAAACTGTGAGACGCTCGAGTCGGGGTAAACGGGTGGGTCATGTGCAGCCGGCCGATCCGCGCGGTGACTCCTATCTCAAATGTTGCTCGTATTTCAAAGCAAAAATCGCTTGCTAGATGGCTCGTATCTCAAAAATCTCGTATGTTAGGGCACTCGTATCTCCAGGTGCCACTGTGACCATAACTGGGATAGCTTACCAGCTGTTCTGACAAATATTAACTCATCAAATGCGCCCACTGTCCTCTGAGATGTGGATGATGGAAATATCCTCGTTACAAAACTGAGGGGGGGAACAGGCCGGAGAGGTTAAGGAAACTGCCCAGGTTACAAGGCTCGTAAGGGAGCGGAGTTGAAATTTAACCGGGGAAGTCTGGCACATTATTTTCCGTCACGTCCGTTATTTGCACAGCATTTCAGAGAGACGCTAGAGAACGGGGAACCTGCCAAATATGCTCCTTCTGTGGGTGCAGGAGAGAGCACATTCCTGGTGTATTTTGCGGCCACGACTGCCCTCTGGTGGTCATTCGTGAACATTGCCACTCAGCGCGAACCGAACAGAACCCATGGGCCCAGGGCTTTGCAGGATCATCACTCTTGTCTGTGTCCACAGGAGGGGGGTCCTAAGGACAGACGCAGGGGGTGTTAGTAGGAGGCCAATTGAACTCTCAAGTCTAATCCACCTTCTCAGATCCAGCTGTTAATAGAAAGCCCCGAATTTTATACAGAACCACAGGTTGGGAACATTTGATGTAGATGGAGTATTGTGGGTTGTGAACATTTGATGCAGGTGGACTATTTCACTTGTTTTGTTTCTTTGCCCCTCGGAAAGAATTAAGGGGCTTAAAAAGGTCTCCGCCTGGGTGAAAACCAGCAGAAGAAACCACACGTATGCAGCCGTCACAGAACACGTGTGTGTGCGCGAATCGTCATGGAAATCGTTGTGTGGCATAGATGCCCAGGAAACCCCACCCTAAGCGGCCGGGAGAGCACCTTCCCAGTCAATTAGAACAAAGTCAGGGCACAACGCTGTCCTGGCTTCATGGGGGTGCTCTTCCACCGTAGACCGCGGCGTGCGGGAAGATTCTTATTTCCAAAGTTGGGACGTGTTGGATTCCTGACGCCGTGCTGGGATGGAAGAGACGGGGCTGAGCTCTCCTCTGCGTGAAGAAGCCTTTGCCACTGTCTGTTTTCGCAAGGCCTTGCCCGGGCCGGGCATGCAGGTGGTGTGTGCCACCCCGGTGTGCCACCTGGCAGCTCCGGCTGTTTGGCCACGGACATGATCATCTATTCTTCGGTTCTGTTTCTCTACACGAGGGAGGGGGTCTACTTTTTAAAAAAAATTACCTTTATTGTTGAAAGTATTACAGTTATTCTCCCCCCCTACCCCCTTTTTTCCATTGACCCCTAATGCAGGAATCACAAGAGAACCGATGACAGGAAGAACTAGAAAGGAGACCTACCATATTTTCCGGCGTATAAGATGACTTTTTTTTTGGAACATATTTTATTGATTTTTCACAGAGAGGAAGGGAGAGGGATAGAAAGTCAGAAACATTGACGAGAGAGAGACATCCATCAGCTGCCTCCTGCACGCCCCACAGTGGAGATGTGCCTGCAAGCAAGGTAACATGCCCCCGACCAGAATCGAACCCGGGACCTTTCAGTCCGCAAGCCGACGCTCTATCCGCTGAGCCAAACCGGTCTCGGCTAAGACGACTTTTTAACCCAGGAAAATCTTCTCAAAAGTCGGAGGTCGTCTTATACGCTAGGTGTCATCTTATAGGGCGAGTATATCCCAAGCTCTATATTTTAACTGGAAAAGTTGGGGGTCGTCTTATACGTCGGTGTCATCTTATAGGGCGAGTATATCCCAAGCTCTATATTTTAACTGGAAAAGTTGGGGGTTGTCTTATACGCCAGAAAATACGGTACCTCAGGACACACTTGAGGATGTGCACACACTCAGCCCCACCCTCCCCACCCTGCCTGGACCCCGTACCTGCACACCCTGCCCAGGCCATGCCATCATCTCGTTGCAGGCTGCCCGCAAGTCCGTTTCCTTTGGCTGCGGGTCCCAGGATCCCACCTTCATTCAACTGCCCCGTGGAGGGCTCCGTCCATTGGTCCGCCCTCCGCACGTCCAATGGGACCCATGCTCCCTGGCTCTGCAAGCATCTCCCCCGGCCTCAGTGTCCTTCCCTGGCCTCTCCCCTCTCCCAGTGACTCCAGCTCACAGCCTACCACTCCGCCACCTGCCCTCCTGCTCTGTCCCATTCACTAGACCCGGTCACTGGCCGACATGTCTTACTCCTGTCTCCCTCCCGCCGCCCTGAGGCCACCATGTCAGGGACCAGAGTAAGTTCCAGAGGCAGGCCTGAGTCCGGCTCCCAGCTCCATGGCTTCTTACATGTAGGAATGTGGGCTTTTTCTTTAATTTCTTCCATCCTCATCTGTAACATGGTAACTAGCATGTACCTCCGACAATTGAGTAGGAGTTCGGGGAGATAATATTGGTCCATGGTCAGCAAACTGCGGCTGCGAGTGCCACATGTGGCTCTTTGGCCCCTGGAGTGTGGCTCTTCCACAAAACACCATGGCCTGGATGAATCTGTTTTGAAGAAGCGGCGTTAACAGTGGTTCTCAACCTTTTTTAATGCCGTGACCTTTAAATACAGTTCCTCATGTTGTGGTGACCCTCAATCTTAAAATTATTTTCGTTGCTACTTCATCGCTGTCATTTTGCTACTGTTAATGAATCATCATGTAAATATCTGTTTTCCGATGGTCTTGGGCGACCTTGCCAGCATTTTCAACCTGTGGGTCGCGACCCACAAGTTGAGAACTGCTGCTGTAGAGCCTAAGACCATCGGAAAAAACAGATATTTACATTAGGATTCATAACAGTAGCAAAATGACAGTTATGAAGTAGCAAAAAAAAAAAGCAGTTAGAAGAAGTTGCATTTGAAAAAATTTGGCTCTCCAAAGGAATTTCCATTGTTGTATTATTGATATTTGGCTCTGTTGACTCATGAGTTTGCCGGCCACTGATATAGGTCAACGGCTTGGCATCTGGTAGATGCTCACGTTCATTATTCCTCCTGGGTTTTCCTCCCTCCCTGCTTCCTGCTTCTCGCCCCCTTTCCCGTGGCTGCTTGCAGACACCTGCTTGCTTTCCCCATGCCCACTCTGCCAGGGGCGGGGGCTCAGGCCCAGGGTCCCTGTCCCGGAGGCCCTGGCCAGGCGTCTTCTGCTTGGACTCCACCAGGGGGCGCGCTCCCTGGGGGCTGGAGAGCGAGGAGGGCAGAGGACTGGCCGTGCCGCCTCCGGGTGTGGAGACAGTGAGGCCCAGTCCTGGGCTCTGGCTCCGGGGCAGGGCATGGCGGGCTCCAGGCTCTCTCTGGTCCCAGCGCCAGCGAGCAGGGCCCTTGGCAATCAGCGTTGTCACGTGGTGCTCCCGCCAGGGACGTGGCCTCGAGGTCCCAGGACTGTGCCGGGTGCAGCCGCTGCAGCCCCGTCGTCTCTGTGTTTCTGCGGCCGCGGTGACCGAAGTCTCTTCCTCCAGCGACGAATCTCCAGGTCGCCTGGCACCCCCGGCCTTGCTTTCCGGGCCCAGTCGGTGCTTTTGTAACGAATCCCCTGGATGAAATGGTCTAGGTGAGAAATGTGTCCTTTGCTACATTTTTCAGGTTAGACTCTGAGAGACCCGCTACCCTTAATGCCCTCTCCTCCACGACACTGTCTGATCTCCCATCCAGAGGTCACCTGTCAACTGCTGGCTCAGTGGTTCTCAGCCTTCCTAATGCCACGACCCTTTAATTCAGCTCCTCATGTGGTGGTGATCCCCAACCATAAAATTATTTTTGTTGCTACTTCATCACTGTAATTTTGCAACTGTTATGAATCGTATCTGTGTTTTCCAGTGGTCTTAGGCGACCCCTGTGAAAATGTTGTCGACCCCAAAAGGGTCGCGACCCACAGGTTGAGAACCGCTGGCTATTCTTGAACACTTTTTGGACACCATTGGGCACTCGTCATGCGTCATCTTGTGGGAAATTGGCCTGTTTTATCCCAGGCCATGTCTGTTAGGTCCTCAGCCCTTTGAAAGCAGTCGCCGAATCGTGATCATTGTCGTGTTTCTCACAGCCACGGGCTCAGTGCACAAACTCAGTGGATGCTCAAAGCAAGTACTGGTTGGTTGGAATTGACGTTCCACGTGGTCTAAGACCGCAGGCAGTTCTGTTGCCTTGGTCACGCTATGAGAGTGGTACTTACAGCAACAAATTTAAATTAAAAAAAAAACCCACACACGCCGAAACTGGTTTGGCTCAGTCGATCATGTCGGCCTATGGACTGAAGGGTCCCGGGTTCGATTCTGGTCAAGGGTTTGTACCTTGGTTGTGGGCACATCCCCAG
Source organism: Lasiurus borealis (assembly GCA_004026805.1). NCBI lineage: Eukaryota > Metazoa > Chordata > Mammalia > Chiroptera > Vespertilionidae > Lasiurus > Lasiurus borealis. The sequence continues at coordinate 26,387 of PVJN01013831.1, read as the reverse complement.
TGGGGGACGTGCAGGAGGCGGCTGATCGATGTTTCTCTCTCTTGATGTTTCTAACTCTCGATCCTCTCTCTTCCTATTTGTAAAAAATAAATAAAATATATTTTTTAAAAAAACAAAAAAACGCCAAGACCGGTGTGGCTCAGGGGACAGAGCGTCGATTCCGGTTGGGGGCATGTACCTTGGAGGCGGGCACATCCCCAGTGGGGGGTGTGCAGGAGGCGGCTGATCGATGTCTCTCTCATCAATGTTTCTGACTCTCTATCCCTCTCCCTTCCTCTCTGTAAAAATCAATAAAATATATTTAAAAAAAAAGAAACTTGGAGGAATTTGTGGGCCAAACTGAAAAGAAGACAGCCCTCCCCCTTGCCGTTTGGATGGCAAGGATCCGCACCCTCGAAGCCTTCTCCTTCCTGACACGCGCCGTTCGACACGCAGCCTTTCCTGCTTCAGACTGAGGTACAAGTGAACCAATGAGTCCTGACGCCCTTGGCATCTGAGATAAAGGCACCACCACGGCCCTTTGATTCCGTAGGCGAAGGGGGTGGGGGATGGAGGGCCATTCTGTTCTCAATTTCACAGTTCGCTGCGCCTGCCTTGACTTGATTAGCGCTGGGCTAGGAGCGTGCCATGGACCCTCCCTGTATCTTGGCAGCCGCTCTCTGATGGCTTTCCAGAGCCGCACGCTCCCACCCAGGGTGGGTGAGTGAGAACCATGCGAGTGCGGCGGGCAGACACTGAATGCGGGCCCGCCACGCTCCAGCTCTGCCCTCTCCCCACCTGTTTAGTACAGTGGGACCTCGAGATACGAGTGCTCTAACATACGAGATTTTTGAGATACGAGCCGTGGAGTGAGCGATTTTTGCTTTGAAATACGAGCAACAGTTAAGATAGGAGTCATCTTGCGGATCGGCCGGCTGCACACGACCCACCAGTTTACCGCGACTGGAGCGTCTCATAGTTTCCCACGCCTCAAGGTTACGGAACGAATTAAACTCTTATCTCGAGGTACCACTGTATTTGATTTTTCGCTGGTGCCACCTCTGGTCTCTGGGGCTGATGCTATGCGAGCAGATCTCTCTGGGCCAGGATAGGACGGACAGGACATGTGCCTTGGCAGAGAAGAAAGGTCCTTCTTTCTTTTTTTTTTTAATTTAAAAAAATATATATTTTATTGATTTTTTTACAGAGAGGAAGGGAGGACAGAGAGTTAGAAACATCAATGAGAGAGAGAGACATCGATCAGCCGCCTCCTGCACACACCCCACTGGGGATGTGCCCACAACCAAGGTACGTGCCCTTGATCGGAATCAAACCTGGGACCCTTCAGTCTGCAGGCCGACGCTCTATCCACTGAGCCACACCAGTTTCGACAGGAAGGTCCTCTGTCACTGTCTGTGGGTGCCCCCCTACCCCATTCCTAGAAACTCAGCCCAGGGAGCTCCTCTTGGGAACTGCCCCATGGCCAGCGAAGCATGCTGGGAATTTGAAAGGTGCTGGAAATGTCCAGGCCCACATGGCGTTCTCTTCACCACGCCCTCCGGCATCACCGGGGAGGCCTGAATTCCACAAGCAATAAGTCACTTTTTCCTCGCCATCTGGTTTGGAGTCCTGAGAAATGGAACACATCGACGCTGTGTATCTGATCTTGTCCCATCCCCTTATCTGACCGGACAGTTTTGGCTCTAGAAACTTAACGACTCTTTAAAAAACAAACAAAAAAAACAACAACAACAACCCAATGTTATGGATTTTAGAGAGAGAGGAAGGGTGAGGGATAGGGAGAAAGAAACACCCATGAGAGAGAAGCATCAATCGGCTGCCTCCTGCACAACCCCTCTTGGGAATTGAATCTGCAACTTGGGCGTGTAACTTGACCAGGAACTGAACTGGTGACTTCTTGGTTCAGGGGCCAACACTAATCCACGGAGCCATGCCAGCCAGGCCTTCACCACTCTTACATGCCAACCTAATGTTGGCGAAGTACTTAGAATACTGCCTGGCATGTGAGTCTTTAAACAAAGGAAGTTCTTTTGTTATTATTACTATCACTCTTCAATTCGTTTTGTTGGAAACTCAGCTAATAATATTGTCTACATCTTTTTTTAAAATATACTTTGTTGATTTTTTACAGAGAGGGATAGAGAGTTAGAAACATCGATGAGAGAGAAACATCGATCAGCTGCCTCCTGCATACCTCCTCCTGGGGATGTGCCCACAACCAAGGCACTCGCCCTTGACCGGAATCTAAACTGGGACCCCTCAGTCCGCAGGCTGTCGCTCTATCCACGGAGCCAAACCAGTTTTGGCAAGAATGGCTAAATCTTGCAGAGTACATCCTATTCTTGGTATCAGCCTAAGCACCGGCTTTGCTATTGGATCATTGCAACCACTCGATGAAGTAGATGCTATTATTTGGTTCATTTTAAGGACGAGCAGGTGGAGGCAGAGCCTTGTAGAACTTTTCCCCTTTGCCCAGGGGAAGGTGCCCAGGGCAAAGAACTAAAAAGTGGAAAAAGCAAAACTCAACGGTTGGCACCTCTAAATAGTGGAGGAATGGAAGGAGGAGCAGTAAGAGTGTTCTAGCAGATGATCCACCTGCTTCTGTGAGGACCGGGAGGCAGGGTCTATCTGGAGGACGTTTCAGGCGATTTGTCTGGACAAAGAACAAACCCAAAGGCTGTGTCCGTGAGGAACAATAAACTAGGGCCCGCTTTCTTCCCGAAGCTTCCAGAATGGGGCGCATAATATGGGAAACGCTGGATATAATGCTTTCTAAGACAGAAGATGCACTGGAATGTGGGTCCCCACCTTTCCTGGCTCGCATCAGGTTTTCTGTGGTAGATGACTCCCGGGGACGTGCCTAGCTCTGTGCACAACCAACTCCAGCCTTGACCTGCCCATCCCTCCTTCCCTCCTCCCCTCCAATGGCGGAATGGAGTCATGTGTGTGGGCCAGATCACTTCAGAGAGTGAGGTTCTGGTAGCTCCCACGGGCGATCTCCAAGGGGAACTTGACCTTCTCATGCTCCCTAGAGCAGTGGTTCTCAACCTTCCTAATGCCACGACCCTTTAATCCAGCTCCTCATGTGGTGGTGACCCCCAACCATAAAATTATTTTTGTTGCTACTTCATAATTATAATTTTGCTGCTGTTATGAACTGTAATGTAAATATCTGATAGGCAGGATGCATTTTCATTGTTACAAATTGAACATAATTAAAGCATAGTGATTAATCACAAAAAACAATATGTAATTATATATTGTGAAATATTTATTTCTAATTACAAATAAATGAAATTGTGTCCTGAATCGTGGTGTAGCATGGGTAACAGTCTTCATATGACAACAGTAAACTACATTGCTACACTTTGCTACACCGAGGAGCGGTGTGTTGGTTCCTAAGACCATGGGAAATACTGTATGTGTTTTCTGATGGTCTTAGGTGACCCCTGTGAAAGGGTCGTTCAACCCCCAAAGGGGTTGCGACCCACAGGTTGAGAACCACTGCTCTAGAGGATCTCTGTGGGTGTGGTTATACCTATGGCTTCACTTTGAGAGTTGAGAGACTTCCTGACAGAAAAAATGGGAGTGCCAAAACTGGTGTGGCTCAGTGGATAGAGTGTTGGTCTGCGGACTGAAAGGTCCCAAGTTCGATTCCAGTCAAGGGCATGTATCTTGGTTGCGGGCACATCTCCAGTAGGAGGTGTGCAGGAGACAGCTGATCGATGTCTCTCTCTCTCTCATTGATGTTTCTAACTCTCTATTCCTTTCCCTTCCTTTCTGTAAAAAAATCAATAAAATATATTTTTTAAAAATGGGAGTAGCTGAAACCCGTTTGGCTCAGTGGATAGAGCGTCAGCCTGTGGACTGAAGGGTCCCAGGTTTGATTCCGGTCAAGGGCATGTACTTTGGTTGCAGGCACATCTCCAGTGTAGGGCCTGCAGGAGGCAGCTGATCGATGTTTCTCTCTCATCAATGTTTCTAACTCTCTGTCCCTCACCCTTCCTCTCTGTAAAAAATAAATAAAACATATTAAAAAAACAAAAAATACCAAACAGGAGTCATGAAAAGGACAGAGGTATGACCGTGCACAAAGACCCAGATCTGATGAGCACCATGCAGGCACGGTAGAGAACAAGGTGGTCTGACATCTACTCAGCTGTCCAGCTCACCTCCCAGCCTCTGGCTGCAGGAGGGAGCCAGCCAACTGCTGGTTTCCCTACACAACCGTGCATTTTTGCTCACAGGCCAACAAACAGGTCAGGGCTGGGCTGGGCTCTCAGCTTCCGGTTAGTCCAAGTCTGTTCTTGGAGGCTCCCCGCACCCGGGCTGAGTGGGATCCGTGGAACGTGTTCTCCTCACAGAGAGGACAGAGCGCACCTGGCGAGGCCCGGCTCCAGCCTCTGTTTGCCTTGTGTCTCCTACCATCTCTCGGGGCCACACAGGTCCCACGGGCATGCGCAGGGCTAAGGGGTGGGGACGTACGCTTTGCTCCTGATGGGACGACCTGCTAAGTCACCGGATGAAGGGTGTGCCTCTGGGGAAAGGTCTTGAAGAACTGGGGTCACGACCCCAATTAATGCACCACATCCCCGACTCTTGGGACGGGCGCTGCTGCCTGTAAAGCCATGACTAGCCAGGATTGGGAGGGCACCTTCACTCGGGTCAACTCTGGTGGCCCGGGGCCCCGGGGAGGGGGGCGGAGGCAGAGGGCTGTGACAGACTGACGGACAGCGGGCGCAGGGGTGCCCATGGCAAAGGATCCATCCCTACTAGGACTCTTTACAAAAAAGTTTTCTCTTTGCCCACTAGATGGCACCCAAGGCCAACAAGCCCAGCCCAGCTGCCGGTTGGGTCCTCAGTCACTGCCCAGGGCTGATGGGTACGCCTGGCGCAGCTCTGCCTGGCGCTCGGGCAGGCTCAGGGCAGCCTCACCTCTGCTCACGCCAGGGTCCGAGATGGATCAGTGCCCAGACCTCTGCACACTGAGACCAACACGGGACTCCCTTTGGAATGTCCCCCACAGATTGATGAACCTTTTCCCCCAACCAAGCAACTTGACCTTGGAAACTGCTATTTACAAACTCCAGAGCAGTGGTTCTCAACCTTCCTAATGCCGCATCCCTTTAACGCAGTTCCTCATGTGGTGGTGACCCCCGACCATGAAGTTATTGTAGCAACGAAAATAATTGTATGGTTGGGGGTCACCACCACATGAGGAACTGCGTTAAAGGGACGCGGCATTAGGAAAGTTGAGAACCACTGCTCCAGAGGGTCCCCATCCCAGAATGAGCACAACTGCCCGCCTCCAGCCCAGACACGTTGCCACAAACGGTGGCATTTAATAAAATTGGTCGTTCGCGTCACATCAGCCTTGGAGAGTCTGGTTGCACTCAGAGCCGCTGTCCTCCACGGTGGCCCCTGGAGCGGCAGCGCGTGCCAAACCAGGAGCTCAGAGGAATGCAGACTCTCAGCTCCACCCGGACCCACGGGCTCAGACTCCGTGCTGGAATAAGACCCCCAGCTTGCTCCCGTCACGTTCAAGTTCACGACACACCGGACGGAGAGCCACTAGCCCAGTGGTTCTCCACCTTCCTAAGGCCGAGACCCTTGCATACAGTTCCTCATGTGGTGGTGACCCCTAACCATGAAATGTTGCTACTGTGATGCATCGTGATGTAAATATCTGCATTTTCCGAGGGTCTTAGGCGACCCCTGTGAAAGGGTTGTTTGACCCCCAAAGGGGTTGTGACCCACAGGTTGAGAACCGCTGCACTAGCCCATTTGCCGCCTTCCTCTAAAAATAAGGGGCAGGCAGGGGCAGCCACAAACCTCTGAGCACAGCAGCATTTCAGTGTATTCCACAGCGATCCTGATTGCTGATGGTCCTGGGGTGTTCTCTCTCTCTCTCTCTCTCTCTCTCCCTCTCTCTCTCTCTCTCTCTCTCTCTGCTCCCCAGCTCCCATTCCCCTCTCTTTCTCTAGGAAATGTACCAGAAGACCCACCATGATATACACATATAACGTTTCTTTAATCAGGACTCAGCAGCTTGCCTCGCCGACGGTCTGTGGAAACACTTTCTGATAGCCAGCCACAGTGCTCAGGGTACAGTGGTACCTCGAGATACGAGTTTAATTCGTTCCGTAACTTGAGGCGTGGGAAACTATGAGACGCTCGAGTCGAGGTAAACTGGTGGGTCGTGTGCAGCCGGCTGATCCGCGCAATGACTCCTATCTCAACTGTTGCTCGTATTTCAAAGCAAAAATCGCTCGCTCCACGGCTCGTATCTCAAAAATCTCGTATGTTAGGACACTCGTATCTCGAGGTACCACTGTACTTATGTCTCACCATCAGCCCTGATGATCACTCACTGCTTTCCTCTGAGTCCTGGGCTCAGCCCACAGCCACACGCTCACTCCCACTGAAGCGTCTCTTCCTCCCGTCTCTTCCTTTCTGCATTCATGTCGCCCAAAACAACGCATCTTTCGTTAACGACGCGGGGATCTGTGTAAAGAGCAACCACAAGATACTCTTGACTGTCTCTCTGCATCCGCTCTCATCGTGTTCCCCCTAAGCCTTTCCGTCTGACGCCCCGCGTTGCGGGGATTAGGTTAAATCCTCCTGCAGAGCCCGGCCGGAGCCAGCCCTAACCTTTGCTTATTCCGAGGGCCATGACCTGCGTGGTTTCTCATGCCACCAGCAGAGTGAAACATTAGCGAAAAGAGTGGCAAAGGCTCAGAGAGGAGCACAGAGAAAGAGACATAGGTGGCTGAGGAGGGAGAAGCTGAGAAGGAGGGGGGCAGGGAGGCAGGAGACACCCCGCCCCCAACCTGGCACAATGCCATGGCCACGCCCACCTCACCTCCTGGAACTCAGCCCCTGGCTGGGCCCGTGCATCAGTGTTAAAACATGCTTCCCAGGTATCTCTGGGCTTCCTCTCCCCCCTTCATGAAGTTTTCTGCTCAAAACCGTTCCCCCGGTGCACCCCACATAAAACTACAAACACACCTCCCTCTCCCACCCTAATCCTGCCCTCCTTTCCCTTCCAGCCTCTCTCAGCCTCCTGACCTTGGACATGGCTCTTGTTCCTTTGTCTCACTAGCTGGACCAGAATACAGTGGTACCTCGAGATACGAGTTTAATTTGTTCCATACCTTGAGGCGTGGGAAACTATGAGACGCTGGAGTCGAGGTAAACTGGTGGGTCGTGTGCAGCCGGCCGATCCGCGTGATGACTCCTATCTCAAATGTTGCTCGTATTTCAAAGCAAAAATCGCTGGCTCCACGGCTCGTATCTCAAAAATCTTGTATGTTAGGGCACTCGTATCTCGAGGTACCACTGTATTCATCCCAGGAGAACAGAGATTCTGTTTCGTTCTCCGAGGAGCCTCCAGCTCAGAGGACAGAGGGGGCCGCATCGTGGGGGCAGCAGGGCATGGAGAGGGGCGGGGAGGGCTCCCCTGAGCCAGCACTGTCCTAAGGGGCTGCCCATTTCCACCTGCTTAACCTCCCAGGAGCCCTGGGGACAGGTTTCCTATGAAGAGAACCCGAGGCACAGAGAGACAGGTGACCTGGCCCAGGTCTCTGAGTGTGGGCAGTCCCTGACTTTCTGTGGACCAGGCTTCCAACAGTAGAAGATGCTCCAGGACAGCTGTCTCCAGCTTGCAGTCTGCTTCTGTAGAGAAAGTTCTAGTGGAAATAGCCACACCCACTGTGCTGCTTTGTGCAAGGATGGCAGGGCTGAGCCAGGGCGAGGGAGATGGTGTGTCCCCGGAAACCTAAGACACATCCTATCTGGTCTTTGCAGAAAACGTTCGCTGACCCTTCTTGAAGGCAAGCCGACACGAGAACCAGCAAACGCCGGCTCGTCGGGCTGAGGGTGCTGGACCAGGAGCTGTTTCTGTGCCACCTGTTGGGCCTTCAGGTGAGTGGAGAGATGAGAACTCCTGCCTTGATTCAGGGAATGGGGATCCTCATCTCTGTTCCGCTCCTCATTAGTGGTGCGATTGCAGCTCATGTCTCTGTGTTCCTGGATCTGTTTCCTCACCTGTGATGAGAATGGTAATGATCGTAGAAGTAATAGCTCTTGCTAAACGCCAGGTTCCGTTCTTCGCATTTTACTGCACGATGATCTGGTTTGATGCTCTCGGCAAATTAACTGGGCTTTTCATAAATACGCTAACTCTACCCATCGGGGCACCAGGAGGGGTTTGTGCTTCCCACACACCTGGGAGTCAGGGTGGCCTTGGAGCTGTCTGGTGAACGAAGTGTTGGAGGAAGTGGCACGTGCAACTTCTGATCACACACCACGAGTCTGCACACACACACATCCCCTCGGCCTCTTTCCTCGAGTTGCCCTCTCCCATGGCAACCATAAACGTTCCAGGAAGTGAATGTTCTGTCATCTGGTGGCCGGGTGTGCACAGTGTAGACCCTCCTGGAGCATAAGTATTCAATACCCCTCTTTTTTATGTCTTGGTTTGTTTAATAAGCCACTGAGTGTTGAGGCTGTTTGTTATTGAAGCATCAGCTAGCCTAGCACACAGCCATTAAGATTCTCTCCAGGTCAGATTTTAGATTTCAAGAATAAAATTTCTTCCTTCTCAGGGGTAGGGTCTTCAACATTGTCTTTTAAAAAAACAAAAACAACATTTTTATTCATTTCAGAGGGGAAGGGAGAGGAAGAGAGAGATAGAAACATTAATGATGAGAGAGAATCATTGATCGGCTGCCCCCTGCACACCCCACACTGGGGATGGAACTCACAACCCTGGCAGGTGCCCTGACTGAGAATAGAACTGTGACCTTGTGGTTCATAGGTTGAAGTTCAACTACTGTAGAGAGCACCTGGGAAGGCACATGAGCATTTCTTTAATTATTGTCAGCTGAATCCAGTGGGGCTGGCAAAACCACATCCTGGAAACACACTCTGCCAGAGGCAGGAGTGTTGTCAGCTTGACCTTCAGTCCAGGTGCCAGGGTGTTGGAAGCTGCCCATTGCCTTCACTAGCAGAGAGGTGTGGACAAGGAACCCAGAAGGTTGGTCAACCTTGAAGCTCTGAAAGGTCAGAGCCAACCACCTACTGTCTAGTTAAGACAATGATGGCTGAAGCAACCTCCACCTTTTAATCTTATATAAATCCTTGCTGATTGGCTGTTATTGGAATTGCTGCCTAGAGCTGTGAGTGGATCCCATAGTCTTAATAAAAGGGGTCCCTAGGCTGGAGCAAAGCAAAGTCCTTCCCCTTGAATTGGGCTCCCACCTGGCCCCCAATATTTTCCAAATTAATATTTTCTAGTCTCTTTCATTTGCTAGCAGCCTCCTCCAGAGCCCGAACCCTGAATCTGAACCCTGAACCACATGGGATGTGAACGGGGTTCACCACAAACTGGAGCCCAAAAGTGGGACACTGTACCGGGGGGTGGGTTTTGTTATTTACATCCAGCCAAGTACCAGGAATGAGTACGACTGGAGTCCACCCAAGAATGTGCATTATCTCCTTTGTCTTTTTTTTTTCATCTTTTTAAAAAAATTGTTTAAAGTATTACACATAGCAGTACATATATCTCCTTTTTTCCCCCCATTGACCTTCCCCCAGCCTACCCTACTCCCTCTTTGTCTTGACCTTTAGTAAAACTTCCTGGTTTTTGCTGTATAAAATAAACACACTGTATTGGCTCTGGGTCCCTGTATCTCCATCAGAGGACAGTGGTCCCACCTGGCCCCAGCTTTTTCCTTCCATCTCTGTGTCTGTCTCTTTCTTTTATTTTCTCAGTCCCCAGCATCCCCTATTCAGGAACCAGACCGTTCTCTAGCTGCACTGGACTCAGAAAAGAGAGAAATATTTACAAACTACTGAGCCACGCCAGCCGGGCAAGACAGTCTTTGTCATGGGAAGAAGTTAACCAGTGGTGTGGAGAAGTGAAGGTGCAGGGGAAAGGACGGGAGAGAAACAAAGTCCTTTTTGAATGAAGATGGTAAAAATCCAGTTTGGGCCATTGTTATTTCAGTTACAGTTCTAGGCAACCTTATTCCCAAACATCTGCTCCTGTGACCACTTACCGATCCCATCACTGCCCATTCCTTCCTTCCAGTAAGGCATTCGAGCTCCTATTAGAATGTGTGGGCATGAAGACACCAGCAGGCTGTGCCTTTTGGAAGGGCATGTGGCACATTAAGCTATTAATCACAAATAAATACCAATGCCTCAATCACTTCAATATGATTTTAAAGGCCAGTCAGACCCCAGGTTGGCATGCTTTTTAAGTTTAAGAAAGTGAAAGAAAGTTTGAGAAGGTGTGCCTCAGTGGTTGAGTGTTGATCTATGAATCAGGAGGTCACGATTTAATTCCCAATCAGAGTACATGCCGAGGTTGTGGGCTTGATCCCCAGTGTGGGGTGTGCAGGAGGCAGCTAATCAAGGATTCTCTGTCATCATTGATGTTTCTATCTCTCCTTTTCCTTCCTCTGTGAAATCAATTTAAAAAAAAAAAACACCTTTTTTTTTTTTAAGTGAAAGAAAGGTTGGGGGAGGTACAGAGATTATTGAGTTGTAGGCACTATGTGAGGTCTCTGTAAGCCATTTTACCTTTCCCCTCCCACTGTTGGTCAGAATGCTCTCAGATGGCGTGTTCGGCCTAAACTCGGGCACCTGCTGGCTCTCCCTGGCTAACTTGCACTGCCCTTGGGCATTGGGTGGAATTATTTCACAAGTCGAAGCTCTCTGCATCGTTCTGGAATGGGCAGCGAGTGTCTGTTTTAAAATGAGCTGGGGGGTCATTCTAAGGTGTAGGTGGCCTTTTGTCAAAGCCAAATAGCAGCCATGCAATTCCGGTCAAGGACATGTACTTTGATTGCAAGCTCATCCCCACGGGGGAGTGTGCAGGAGGCAGCTGGCCAATGTTTCTCTCTCATCGATGTTTCTAACTCTCTATCCCTCTCCCTTACTCTCTGTAAAAAATTAATAAAATATATTTTAAAAATAGCAGCAAAAGTTTGCTGGCCGAGACCAGTTTGGCTCAGTGGATAGAACGTTGGCTTGCGGACTGAAAGGTCCCAGGTTTGATTCCGGTCGGGGGCATGTACCTTGCTTGCAGGCACATCTCCACTGTGGGGTGTGCAGGAGGCGGTTGATCGATGTCTCTCTCTCATCGATGTTTCTGACTTTCTATCTCTCTCCCTTATTCTCTGTAAAAAGTTAATAAAATATATTTTAAAAAATAGCAAAAGTTTGCTGAACACCTGCCCTGTGCAGCCCCGGGCACCCTCAGAATGCTGGCCACTAGGTCACCACCTCTATCAGGCTGCGCAGCACTGTCACAGAGAACATGCTGCAAGCGTGCTCCCGCGTCTTGTACAAAGTGTCACCTTCTCTGACTCTCATCTCTCGTGAGCATCTCACCTCCTAGGTGCCCAGCAGGCTCACACACTGTCACCAGGCGTGGCAGGTTCCCAGGGCTAACTCTCCAGGACCGAGGCAAGGGTGCGAGGTCTCTGGAGAACATGAGTGGAGCAGAAGAGATGGAGTGTGACCTTGAATTGCTGTTGGGTACAGGAGACAAAGGAGGCTCTAGGGCAGAATGGGGTGAGCATCTTTGAAAGTGCAGGGGTTCTGTCCCATGTTGGGCAGAGCTAGAGGGGCGGGGACCCTCCTGGGAAGAGTCCCCTGACTCAGGATGCTATATTTCTGGGTGCCCCAATGCAAGACAGTACGTGTGGTTAACACATTTCAGTTATTTAGAGGGATGAGAAAGCTTTGCGGGCTAAATGATATTGCTTCTTCCCATGTGATTTGCTGTCTTCACATTTTTTTACTTTGAGAATATATGGCTTTCATCATCAGAGAAGGCAAAAGCTAGTGTTTGACACAAGTAACTTGCGTGTTGGAGAAAGAGGTAGAAACGTAAGTACACATCATTAATTATTAATTATTTACATTGACTTGTAATAACAACAATAATTATACATACATATAATGACACAGTGATTATAATGTCATTAACTTACACTGATTATCGGTAACACTGAGAATGCATGAGTGGCAGGCAGCCATGGCAAGGGATGTAGTCATCTGCCTTCAGATTTGTGTCTGAGGCAGGGAGATATTCCTGGCATCTGGCTCATAGGACCTTGTGAGATTCTTATTTCCAAGAGTTTGTCATATCATGTCATGTGAACCTCTGTGCATGGCCCTTGGTAATTATTAGCTGAACGGAAAAGTACAGTTCACGTTTCTAAGCTTATCAACTCTGGAACATTCAGTATGTCCATTTGAAAATGTGGACTTTCAAATAAGTAAGATTTTTGCCTGCATTGCATACACTCATAAGATATCCAACAGCAAAATGAAGTCCTGTTGTGTGTGAAGCCCTGGGAAGGTGGGATTTTCAGCCCACCCAATTCTCTAGTGGGGGCAGGATTTTTTGTATCAGTGTACATAGGAAAAATGTGGGAAAATCTTCATCCCATGTCTTTTCGTCCTTGCATTTTTCTCAGTCCTTTCTCCCCTGTTTCTGTCATTCCATAACCATGTTACTTATAGTGTTACAGAGAACCAGAATAATCAAACCATGCTCGGAGAGTTTGGAGTTACATTTATTACGCGTGGGTCCAGAGGAAAATGTCTCTCAAATTCTGGGCCCCAACATGCAGGAATTTTCCCTATTTATATGTTTTTACCTTCTTTGTCTCCCAAATATGAGATGTTTCTCGCCCCTTTTGCAAGTTCTTTTTTTTAAAATATATTTTATTGATTTTTTTACAGAGAGGAAGAAAGAGGGATAGAGAGTTAGAAACATCGATGAGAGAGAGACATAGATCAGCTGCCTCTTGCATGCCCCATTCTGGAGATGTGCTCGCAACCAAGGCACATGCCCCTGACCGGAATCGAATCTGGGACCTTTCAGTCCACAGGCCGATGCTCTATCACTGAGCCAAACCGGTCTTGGTCCTTTTGCAAGTTCTGAAAGAGCCCCTATGTGCTGGGGCCTTGAGACCTCCACCAAAGGCCTGGCCTGGTGCCAGCACTGATAATTTTGTCCGAGGAAGGTTTAATAACCTCTCTGAAGTGAGAATAGTCTCATTTTCCTTATTGTTTAAGCAAGCAAACATTTACAGAAGCCAAATAGCAAGGTTAAAATTTCAAACAGCAGTTTTTATATAAGGTGGATGCTTAATAGGAGCTCAGTACATTTAGGGAAAGATTCCTATACAATGAGAGCCAGATTCCTATACAATGAGAGCTTCTGCTGTCTTCACCTGGACATGTTCTGAGCGTGAAGAGTACAGGCCTTCCCACAGCAAGTGAACATGAAATGAGCACAACATTCTTGTTTTGTTCTAATAACCCTGGAAAGTGATCTCCTGTAGCACCCCGAGGTAGGAAGATCTTGCCTAGTGTCTCTCTATTAGATGTAGGAGGAACTATTAGAATGGTCTAGAATGGTAGTAAGTTATAAATGTCAGAGGAAATATTGGGTCTAGAATGGTGATAACTTGTAAATTTGGACCTGAAAAGAAACTTCATTCAACTTACTCGTAGATGAGAACAGTAGTATCTAGGCTCACTGAGGATTACCCAGCCAGTGGCAGAGTCAAGTATAGAGCCCTGGTCATAGTGCCCAGCTGAGGATGGGTTGTGATGGATTATATTGTCCTGCTCTGTGTCCAGCAAGGGTTTGAGTCCACTCTTCCACTGGCATGGGCCTCATTGCAGATCAGAATTTGTGTGCCATCCTGACATAAGCCTGTCCCAGAATTTCTCCTCTAGGGATGCAAGCACAGGTGGCCAAGAGTATCCTCTGCCACTAGGTTGGACTTATATGGATGACTCAAGGCACTTATTAAATATTGCCGAGCATAAATTACACAGGAGACAGACATGCAATGCACGAATCACATGCGGTTTATTTACCAGAGTCCTGGTGGTGTCCAGACCTCGGCAGGCTACCCGGAGATCCACGCTGACAGACACACACACTGGACGTTGGACGTTGCAGCTGCAGCTCAGCGTCTTGTAGAGGCCTCGGTGTGTGGCTCACGGTCGGACCCAGGGTCCATGGCAGAGCACAGAGCTCAGGCAGGATGCAGGAAGGGGAGCGGAGAGCGACCGTCTGTGGAGGGGCAGACAAGCGACTCTAATCTCCTTCGGAGCTTGCTCTCTTTTATGTGCTCAAGCAGGCGTCTTCAGTGTGTCTTCAGTGTGTCTTATCAGCGGGTCCCAGGTGTTCTGCTATCTGGTCTTACATGTGGGGTACAAACTTCTTTTACAAGCACATCTCTTTTAAGGGCATTCACACTTCATTCCACTCTCTAATATGTCACACTCAATTCTTATTTTATATTTATATTTTATCCTTATTATTATTACTATAACAAAACCCCAACAGACAGACTTCCAGTCTCTGTACAGTGAATAAAGAGCATTGGAAAAATAAATTCCATTTTGCTGATTCATCCCACATGACGGGGGAAAAAATGAAGAAGAGAGATGAAAAAAATGAAGACAGCGGATTTTAAGAAGCACGAAAGCTATGATTTATGCTCCTGAACAATCCCCACCCCCAATTCTACCTCTTTACATACTGAAATGTTCACCCGTTGGATTCCATTTCAAAGCGAAAATTCCAACTTGGTGAAACGGAGATGAAGATCTGAGTTGACTCTTGTTTTAGTGTGACCGAAATGCCCGACCCATGCCAACTTTTTCATTTTTTTTCCTATTTTGTGTATTAAGGATGCCTTCTTTTCCCCTTGAAGTTTAATTCCATTGAAACATCTTATTTAACTGTTCTACTTGCCACAGTCTAAACAAGTCTCCAACCAATGGTTCGGCCTCCTAGCACAATGCCTCCTCTCAGAAGGCCAGAAACACAGATAGGCAGCAAACAAAGTCTGACTGTGTTAAAGTTGTTTAAGAGCCCTCCACTGAGCAGCCCACCAATGGTGGGGGGGCGTGGAGAGGGGGGCCAGGGAGCAGACAAGGGGACAGGCTGGAGAGGAAGGCGGAGAAATCCAAAGAAAGAGCAACAATTTGCTTCAAGAAACCAAGTTAAAGAATACCTTTTTATTAAAGAAGAAGGAGAAGGAGAAGAAGAAGAAGGAAGAGGAGAAGGAGAAGGAGGAGGAGGAGAAGAAAAAAGAGGAGGAGGAGGAGGAGGAGGAGGAGGGGGAGAAAGAAGGAGGAAACTTAGAATAAGAATGCAAAGCATATAGGATCCATCATCGGTACTCCCCAGGGAAAGAAAACTGTCTTATCTAGAAAAGTTAAGCAGATGGATGGCTGTTGCCATGGAAATTGTAAGCCGCCTTGGGCAAGGCTCTGTGGGAGTCTCTGTGACATTTTAGGGTGTCCATTAGATGGGTGAGGGAGTCCTATTAGACAAGAACACCCAAGGAGTCGATCTGTTGGCGTGGCCAGAGAGTCTTAACATCCCTGGGATGGTTGCATGCCATCAGGAAGTTCATTCTTCAGTGTCAGGAAGAAGAAGAAAGGAATCTTGGTTGGCAGCAGAGGAACATGGAGCTGGCTGTTGAAAATGGCCTGAGGCTAGAGAAGAGAGTGCTTAACAATAAGCTATTGATTATGAAGAATTTCAGAGACAAGGCAGGGGAGATATTAATGGAAACCATGGATGGGTTGTGAGACTAGGCATAATGGGATCATATCACGTGCCCCCCATACAGTGTCCCGGCTTTTCATCCCCACGCTTCTATGGAAATGTATGTTTCCTGACTCTTGAAGCTCAAATCAGCCCAGTGTCCCCGAAAGCGATGTGTTTTTCTCTCTTACCAAGCGAAGCAATAGATAAAGTCAACCTATAGCCTTTTTTTTTTTTTTGCGACATTTATTTATTGAAAATGACAATAGATTGTGAAATATAACTGAATCATATCCAAAGGAACAAGATTTCAACTTTGAGATTTAATTTGTCACTTCCCCCCCAAATGGTGTTTTTATTTTGAGGAAAACTTAAATCCTCAATTCTCCTTCTTTGCTCCAGTATCTACTTTATTTGATGAGCTGTGTCCAGGTGACACACAGATATTTGGGACCCTTTTGCTGGCTTTAAACTTATGAGCCGGGATCAATTTTATAAACCAAAGTTAGATCTCAGTAATACTCAAATAATGGAAGTAATACTCAAATAATGGAGTGCACATATGAAATTGAGGGTCTTTATGACTGGTTAAGTTCAGTTTGAAATCCTAGCTCTAGAAATCTCTCTCTCTGTGTATCTCTTTTTTGTTTCTCTGTCTCTGTCTCTCTAGATCAGAGAGAACTAGCCTTTCCCCAGAATAATTAGCAACCCCCGAAGACAGTAGCCCAGGCCTGACTAATGGTCACATGGTCTGGACTTCTGGCAGGCTAAAGATAACATCTCGACCTAAGTTATGTTTCAGTTCCTGAGCCCTAAAGTGGACCCACCCTCTGGCTACTCTCCCATGAGACCAGACAGAGAGACGCCAGAGCCGACCTCAGAGCTGTCCTCAGGACCTGAAGAAATGATTCATTAACCTAACCTCGCTTCTGACCAATCAGCTCCCAGCATGACCTGAACCCCTGACATTGCCCTATAGAATCTGGACCATACAGGCTACCAAGGAGTCCAGGCTTTTGAGCATTAGCTTCCCACTCTCCCGGATGGCAACATTCATAATAAAACAGCCAATCTTTCTCCACTGCAATTCTCGGTGGTTAGTATTTGGCTCTGCTAGAGCCCGTGGACCAGTTCTTTCAGTTCTGCAACATAAGAACCCACTGAAAGGCTGTCAAGTTGTAGATTCCTGGCCCCATTCCCAGGGATTCTGACTCAAAAGGTATGGGACCTAGGAACCTGCCTTGTGACAAACACTCTAGATCAGTGGTTCTCAACCTGTGGGTCACAACCCCTTTGGGTCGAACGACCTTTTCACAGGGGTCACCTAAGACAATTGGAAAACACCTATTTCCCATGGTCTTAGGAACCAACACACCGTTCCTCAGTGTAGCAAAGTGTAGCAATGTAATTTACTGTTGTCCTATTAAGACTGTTACCCACGATTCTACTGCTACATCATGATTCAAGACAAAATTTCATTTATTTGTAATTAGAAATAAATATTTCACATATTGTTTTTGTGATTAATCACTATGCTTCAATTATGTTCAATTTGTAACAACGAAAATACATCCTGCATATCAGATATTTACATTACAGTTCATAACAGTAGCAAGATTACAGTGATGAAGTATCAATGGAAATCATTTTATGGTTGGGGTCACCACTCCATGAGGAGCTGTCTTAAAGGGTCACGGCACTAGGAAGGTTGAAAACCACTGCTCTAGATGATTCCAATTTTCTCCCAGTTGGTCCACCAGCAGGACTTTAAGAAACACTACCTTGCCCCATCCCTTTTCAGTCTCTGTTCCCATCTGCTTATCCTGTACCCCCTCCACTTTCCACCACCAGACAGAACTCTTCAGAATCCACATCAAGGGAAAACTAAGTGCCCAACCTTTCTCAAAGTCCATCTCTCAGCAGTGCTCAACTATGTGCCCAATCATCCCAACCCTAACTCTTGCATCCTTTAGAATCAGTCTCTGATTCTCCTCTCTCTAGAATAAGCAAAGTGAGAATGAGATTGGCGATAGCTTTTCTTGAAACAAATCACAATCATCTCTTTAGCCCTTCGGTTCATCAACTACAAAATGAAACAATTGGACAGGATCAATGGTTCTCAGACTTTTTTTTTTAATATATATTTTATTGATTTTTTTTTTACAGAGAGGAAGAGAGGAGGAGAGAGAGCCAGAAACATCAATGAGAGAGAAACATTGATCAGCTGCCTCCTGCACACCTCCCACTGGGGATGTGCCCACAACCAAGGCACATGGCCCTGATCAAAATCGAACCTGGGACCTTTTAATCCACAGGCCAACGCTCTATCCACTGTGCCAAACTGGTCAGGGCTGGTTCTCAGACTTGTTTGGTAGGTGGTGTACCTACAAATCTTTGTGGAATGCTAGAGAACATAGAGCTATTTACTTACTTCCAGTGTATGAACCAAGAACACTTTTACTAAAAGAAAACTTGGCTTCACAATATAAAATCATAACCATGGCCACACCAGGGGCAGATTATCTTTCCCAAAGATAGTCATACTCATCTACATATCCCATTCCACTTATTCTTCTTATAATGTGCCTGACACTGCTAACACTGAGAGGTGGGCTCCATATGTTCTCCCCCCTTGAATCTGGGTAGAGTTTGTGACTGCTCAGATCCACATATTTTTATAGAAATTATTACTTTGTGACTTCCAAGGCAAGGTCATAAGAAGAATGCATTGTACCTGATGTTCCCATCTCTTAGTTACACTTGGAACCCAGCCTCCATATTGAGAGGAAGCGCAATTATCACGAGGCAGTTATTCTGCTATTAAGGAGGCTGTGTCACCTTGGTGTAATGTTTGGGTTAAGGGATGGGGATTTTTTGCTCTGTCAGCATTGGTGAAGCATCCATCTTATATAAAAACTGCTGTTTGAAATGTTAACCTTGCTATTGGCTTCTGTAAATGCTTGCTTGCTTACATAATAAGGAAAACGAGACTATTCTCACTTCAGAGAGGCCATTAAACCTTCCCTGGACAAAATGATCAATGCTGGCACCAGGCCAGGTCTTTGGTGGAGGTCTCAAGGCCTCAGCATATAGGGGCCCTTTAAGAACTTGCAAAGGGGCGGGAAACATCCCATATTTGGGAGACAAAGAAGGTAAAAACATATAAATAGGGAAAATTTCTGCATGTTGGGGCCCAGAATTTGAGAGACATTTTCCTCTGGACCTGAGCGTAATAAATGTAACTCCAAACTCTCTGAGCGTGGTTTGGTTATTCTGATTTTCTGTAACATTGAGACAATCTCTTATTATATGTAACTGGCCACTGAGCTTAGGAGTTTTCTATTTATGTCCCTTTAAAGATTTTTCATGGTATACCTGGTTATCATAATAAGTTTTGATTTTTTAAAAAAAATTTTGTCTAAAGTTATACATATGTCTCATTTTTCCCCAATTGACTCCCCCTGCCCCAGGAGTTTTTATTTTATTCTAAGTGCAATGGGAAGCTGTTTGAACGTTTTAAGAAAAGGAAAATTATACCATTATTTACATTTTTAAAAGATCATTCTGACAGGTGCATGAAGAATGGATTGTGTAGAGAAATGTGGAATCTGGGAGTCCTGCAGGAGGTTATTTCAGGAAAAAAAAATTATGATGGTGTAGACAAAGGGGTAACAGTGGGGAATAAAGCTAAGTGAATGGATTTGGGATGTGATTTGGAGGGAGATTTGACAGGCTCTCCCAGTGGATTAATCAGGGAGGGTGCTGAGAAAAAAGTTCTCTTAGCTTTTTTTTTTTTTTTAATATACTTCTTTATTGATTTCAGAGTGGAAGAGAGAAGGAGAGAGATGGAAACATCAATGATGAGAGAGAATCATTGATAGGCTGCCTCCTGCACACCCCCACTGGGGGATGGAGCTTGCAATCCAGGCATGAGCCCGCAATCCAGGCATGTGCCCTTGGCCGGAATCGAACCTGGGACCCTTCAGTCCTCAAGCCAATGCTCTATCCACTGAGCCCAGCCAGCTAGGGCTCTCTTAGCTTTTTGACTTGATGATGACCTGGTTGGAGAACAGAGCTCTTTACTGAGATGGAGGGAGGAGTGACTTTGGGCTGGGAGATACCAAATCAATAGTTCCCTTTTGAGGTTGACCAGCCATCCATTCAGATACATATCAAGTCCAAAGAAGGGAGGAAAGAGGTGAAGGCTGAAAAGTGTAAATGGGAGCATCACCGCCAGTTGATGCTCTTTGAAAGCATGGGGCTAGAAGAGATCAGGGCAGCGAGGAAAACGAGGGGAGTACAGGAAAAGCCCCGGACAGTCTTGCCTGGAGAACCGCTACAGAAGGAGCAGCTGGCAAAGGAGACTGAGAAGCCGTCGCTGGCAGAGGGAAGCAGGAGAGGCTAGCTTGTCTGCGTGTGGATGGGGATAGATGGTGGAAGAAAACGAAAGGTGGGGAGGGAAGAAATAAGGATGGAAACGAAGTCCTTGAGAAGGGGGAGGAGACATCAGCATACAAGTGGGGGCTTGGCCTTCCCAGGAAAGGAGAAACCGTCTCTGCCACCAGTGGGTCTGGGGACAGACTGTGTGTGCAGAGGCTGCAGCCGGCTGATCTCCTTCGGGGAAGATGAGAGAGTTCAGCTGGAGTCGCTTGCTCCAAACCCACATGTTTATTTACTCGGTAACCCTTATGCAAAACCTGTTTATAAAAGTCAGCAGGTCTGCAGGGAGGATCAGAGGTTCCCTTTGGCTTTAGGGGAAGGTATTTGCATTGCAGAGTTAATCTCGGAGCCAAAACTGACCCTGGGCAAGAGGGGAGGTAAATAACGCTTTATCTTTAGAAATCCTCCATCTCCCACATCCTTCACCATTTCGATAAAAAAAAAAAAAGAAAAAAAAAAAAAGCAAGCATCAAATACACTTCTCCGGACCAAGTCCTAGGGGCGTGAATGTCACCTTTCCCAGGGCTGTTTTCCTTGTTAAAGAGAGTTCTGGGAAGAGAGAAGAAGTTCCCACTGCAAACCCCCAGGGGAGGAAGTGCAGGCCTGGGGAAGAGGCGGGAAGTGGCTTTGCTTTCTCAAATCCCAGTGGGGACAGTGAGCATCACACAATGGCGAGAATGAGAAGCAAAACCCATCACCGCCTACAAAGCTGATTACCACTCACAGGTGCCAGTCTGTTTCATCTCCCCAGGTACCTGTGACACTGTGAGCCATCATCATGGGGGTGGGGGAAGAGGAGTCAGGAGAAGGGGGAGGGGGAGGAGAGGGAGAAATGAGGGAGGATAAAAAATAGACTATTTGGCCCTGACTGGTTTGGCTCAGTGGATAGAGTGTGGGCCTGTGGACTGAAGGGAAGGGTCCCAGTTTCGATTCCAATCAAGGGCATGTACCTTGGTTGCAGGGACATCCCCAATGGGGGGCGTGCAGGAGGCAGCTTATCGATGTTTTTAATTCTCTATTCCTCTCTGTAAAAAAAAAAATCAATAAAATATATTTAAAAAACATATACTATTTGGCATAACTTATTGTCATACTTTATTGACTCTAGCTGGCTTTCTAATAACACATTTTATTAGCAACTCTAGTTGGCATGTTTAAGACATGTTGTGATTATCATGTATTCTGCATCAAAACAGGCTGTTGGTGAAAGTTGGCTTAGTTATCATCATATCACTGCACTTACCTTTAATAGTAAGGTATAAAATTTCAGATAGAGCATTTCTTTCTTTTTTTAAAATATATTTTTATTGATTTTTATAGAGAGGAAGGGAGAGGGATAGAGAATTAGAAACATTGATGAGAGAGAATCTATTAGCCGCCTCCTGCATGCCCCCCCCATGGGGATGTGCCCGCAACCAAGATACATGCCCTTGACCAGAATCAAACCTGGGACCCTTCAGTCCGCAGGCCGAACCGGTTTCGGCCAGATAGAGCATTTCTGTGTGAGCTCTCAGAGGCACGGTAAAGAAATAGAGTTGGCTATTTCATCGTTAGGAGAAGAGCAGAGTCAATCTAACAACAACATTATTGGCCACATAGCAGCCACCGTACTGAGCATCTAGGTCCCAGCACAGTGTGAGGTGCTTGGTATCCTCCCATTTCATTGTTCTCACTGCATCTTGCAGCTGTTTTCTAAAGCCCGTGCTTTCATAAAAGAAAGTAGCTGTGAGGTCTGCAGGTTTGAAAGGTCAGAAATAAGGTGGCTCTCGAAACCTGCACAGGCCAAGGCACAGAGGCCTTTAGTAGGATTTTCTCAGGTGCACAGAGCGCATGCTCTCTGTGCCGATTTCTGCCTCACTCAAGCCCACGGGAACAATACCCTCACCCTCTGCATTTGCTTTTTTGGTCTCAGTCTACACCCCTGACTCCTTTCCCAAATCTCTACGGATGTGAGTGCTGTGCGATGCAAACAAGTTTACAGTCATCACTGAGCTTAAACCCCACCTGGCCCCGCCCCTCAGCCAGCAGCTGACTCTGAGGAACACGCTATTTCAGGGGGGCAGCTCCGAGTCCCAACGCCTGCATTTGGAGGTCACCTCTGCTCTCGATGAGCTGTGTAGCCTCGGTCAAGTTCCTTACCCTCTCTGGTGCTCAGCTTCCTCCTTAGGAAGTCAGGAAATCCTGGCCTTTTTGGGAAGATCTGATCAGAGAGTGTAAGGGAGCAGACAGACTTTGTGATGGAAAAGACACATGGAATTTGAAAGGAAGTGGGGGCGGGGAGAGAGGGAGGAGATGAAGAGAGAAAGTGCTTTCAGGACTGGGAGTTGTGTGACACATATGGGACACTTTGATTACTAGCTGTAAGGCTGAATCCATTTCAATTAGAATAATCACAATAATTAGCTAATAGAATTAATCACAATAAATAGTTCTCTCTCTCTTCCATTCCCAGTAGTCTCCAATAGCTGTCCTACCAAAGCTTTTGTGAAGAGGTAAAATGGCAGACTGCAACATCACCTTCTTGAAAAAAAGGGTGTGACGGTTTCGGGTAACTCAAAAGCTGACCAATCAGGCCTTGACTAACTGAGAGTTGATTGCTTCACGCTGGTTCCGGAGTGGCCAGTTCAGTGGACACACAGCCAGGCATTGTGCAGCGAGAGGCAACCTGAAAGTCGGTCTTATTTTGGGGAGATGTCTTACTTTCGGGGAAACAGGGTATGTCAGGAGTGTGGCCCGCCCTCTTGAACCCAGAAGATTCCATGGCAGAGGCCTAACTCTCCCTACCCTTTCCCTCTCCACCCTGGGCCCAGGCTAGGCGGGCCCTCCTCCTGGGCTCACGACTGGCCTGCGTGGCCAGCCGCCCTGCAGGTGGGTGTGACCAGGAGTCTGAGTTGAATGGGAGGCAGGCAGAGTGATGTTTACAGTCCTCTTGCCTCCCTTTGTAGTCCCAGCTGGAGTCAGATGAGGGATTGAAACTGGGGTCTCCAACCCCTCCCCCCTGCCCCCCCCCCGAAAAGAGGTCTGTGGATGGAATTCGGGGAAGTTAAAAGAGGGCAAAGAATTCATTTTTATTTTCTCTAGCTAACTGAAATTTAGTATTTTCGTAAATTTTGAAGGAAAGCCACCAACTACAGTACAATTAATGAACAGTATCCATGACATGGTAGCCAATAGGTATGACGGGTGTTTTCATGTCACATGATGAAATCTAGTGATGGGTGGGGTCCCGGGACACAGTGTGGTCCTCTCGGCGGTGACTCCGTGGTAGTGCTTATTGGAACAGGAGGTGCATATATCACAATTCCTTAAGTATTTTGATATCCGTATTTCAATATTATTGAAATAATATTTTGGTTTTGCAATCTGAAGGAATTCATTTCATGCATTTTAAAATAATATTTTAAAAATACTACTCAGCCAAAACCGGCAGTGGATAGAGCGTCGGTCTGAGGACTGAAGGGTCCCAGGTTCGATTCTGGTCAAGGGCATGTACTTTGGTTGTGGGCACATCCCCAGTAGGGGGCATGCAAGAGGCAGCTGATCAATGTCTTTCTCTCACTGATGTTTCTGTCTATTCCTCTCCCTTCCTCTCTGTAAAAAATCAATAAAATATACTTAACAAACAAACAAACAAAAAAAACTCTGTACCAGAAGGTCTCTAAGGTCCTTTCCATATTTAAAACAAAAACAAATTGTGATTAGTCACCAAATTTGGTGGTTAAATGAGTTAGGATTCGGCGATGACCGTGGCCAAGCATGTGCTTCTCGTTATAAGCTCAGCTGCCAACGACTTCCTTTCCTGTTCTTTCCCTGATTTGCTTCACAGGAAACATGTCTACGGTTCTACTTTAATGGGCTCCTAACTATGTTCTAAGGACTCACTTGTGTGTTATTAGAGAGCAATGGGATTCTGCACCCAATGAGGTTGATGATTCTAGACATTCGAACCCAGATCACATCTGTAACATGTGCAATTCGTTTTTAACCTCAATCTACTCGTCAGTAGCTAATGCCTCAATGTTGCTGGACTTTTAGCCTTTTACGTAAGCATGTGGGGAAACAAAATACTGTAACAGCATTCCCAACACTGCAACTTCTAACATGCTGAAAATTGACTGTGTTCCTGAGCTGCCCACATCTTTTGTGGGCGTAGAATTTTTAAACTAGAGGCCCGGTGCGTGAAATTCGTGTATGAGTAGGCCCAGCCAACAATCAGGGCCGATCAGGCCTTCCTTCCCCCAGCTGTCGGCTGCCAGCCAGGGCCTTCCTTTGTTCTGTGCCGCCCCCTGGTGGTCAGTGCACATCATAGTGAGCGGTGAAACTCTGAGTTGGTCAAACTCCCGAGGGGACAATTTGCATATTAGCCTTTTATTATATAGGATAATTTAACTTGTTGTCTGAGTAGATAGTATAATGTATATACAATATCCAAAAAGCATAAAAAATCAATTGGGGACCAAGCAAGCCCTCCTGCTCCCTCGCCTTTTAGTAACCCAGTTTCCTGCTCTGAAAACTAGCATTATTACCTTTTTCTTATAGATCTTTTCAAAAGTATTCTGTGCATATTTATTCAAGGCATGTGTACATTAATTTTCCCATGCAAATATGACAGTATATTCTAAAAACTCTTTGTAACTTTTGTTTTTACAATGTAACAATATCATCTAGAACTTTCCATGACAATATCTAAAGAACTTCCCTTCTGGTACACTTTCCCATTTTACACCATGCTCTGTTGAAACAGTCTCTATTTAGTGGTTTCTGATCTTTTGCTATTACAATATTGCAAATAGCATATTTGCCCAATAATAATGCCACTTTGCACATGTGAGAGTGCCTGTTAATCAAATTCCAAGGAGCAGAATATTTGAGCATTTATTTTATTTTATCTATCTATCTACCTATTTATTTATTTTAATTTAATAAATCTTTATTGTTCAGATTATTACAACTGTTCCTCTCTCCCCCCCACCCCCACCATAGCTCCCCTCCACCCGGTTCCCACTTCACCCTCTGCACCCCTTTGTGGACTGTGTGTACAGCCTTGTTGTAGTTAAGTCTTTATTGTTGTTGGTATCACTCGGAGGGTGGGGGGTGGGGGGGATTGACCTCCAGGCCAACTGGCTGTGAGTATCACCTGTGTCTATGCCAGGAGAATTTCTGTGCTGGAGTCAGCCTTATGAGACAAGACTTGCAAAATTGCAAAAGCCTCTGTGCTCGGCTTGGATGGGGCAGAGTCTCAGGGCTGAGCAGACAGCCTTGGCTTCCCGTCAGCCTTGCCCTATGAAGTCCCTGGGTCTCAGTGTCTCTCAGTAATTGTTACAGTCCACTTGCGTGCATGCCTCCAGATATCTGCCTTTTGCACATTTCCCCTGAGTCTGTGCGCACTGGGGACCCGTATGAGTCTGGGTCCCCAGGGTCTCGCCCGAAACTGGGATTCAATGCAGTTAGAATTAGAATTCAGCCCAGTCGGGAGGTCTGTCTTCCTCCCAGTAGAGAAAGCCAGTGGCACACTCAGCAGTCAGTCCTCTCTGCGCATACTTGTGCACGCATCTTCAGACGTCTACCTTTCATGCTCCCCAGAGTTTCCATGCACTCCTCCCTTTTACCAACAGTCCAGACTCCCCCCGTATGAGTCTCACCTGGAACTGGGGTTCAGTGCAGTCCAGAATTTCCATAGCCCTCCAGCTAGAGGAAACCAGCCAGGCACTCAGCTGCTGCCTGTCCTCTCCATGTGCATGTCTCCGTACCTCAGCTTTTTGCAGCTCCTCTGAGTCTCCATGACTAGTTGTAGAATTTCCACTCATCCAGCTTTCCTGTGGCCTTAGATGATGTCCATTCTGTCTTTTAGCTGTAGTTTTGAAATTGTTGTGCAATTTAGGTGTTCACCTATGCCACCATCTTGGTTTCTCCTAATTTGAGCATTTTAAATCTGAGAGCTACTGTAAAGGACTATCTATCTATCTATCTATCTACCTACCTATCTATCTATCTACACAAAGCTAAGTGTCCATCAGTCTGTCTGAATGATAGCTCTGTTGTGCACTGACCACCAGGGGACAGACACTCAACTTAGGAGCTGCCATGACATGCACTGGCCATTTAAAAATAAATGGCACTGTGGACCTGGCACCCACAAAGCAACACTCGGCTTCACCCAAGTGGGACACAGGCCCCGCCACCACCCAGAGCAACACTCCACCAAATCGCAGCCAATGCTGCCAAGACCCCATGGTGCAAAATGCAGCCCACAGCTCAGCCCAACCCAGAAACTGTGGCTGTGGATGCTGGGTAATGATGTCACATCACATAGCAATGCCCAGCTTTCTCTCCCTAGCAACCAGCCTCC
>PVJN01013830.1:0-47865 GCA_004026805.1 Lasiurus borealis | reverse complement strand
CCTTTAAAAAAAAATAATAATTGCTTCTTCGGATGGGTTTCTTCTTTCTGCCAGAAGATATCATTTTGGGTTGAGGCCATTCAGACTTGTTCCAATCTGAGTGATAACTCAACTAAAATGAGGTCAATGTAAATGACTACCCACAACAGGGGGAAAAATCTGTTAAATTAAATCTAGAGTAAGTACCAACATATCATGTTGTGAGAGTTACATGTGTCAGATGAAGGAGTGTTATGAGGATTAATGAGTCCATTATTAAAAAACGCTTTGGGATTCTTGGATGAATGGCATTGTTGAAAATGGGGATAGGGCTGCCATTTACAGATTGTGGTTCTATCAAGGCCTTGTAACAGACTCTGGGGAAATATAGAGAAAGCAATGAAAGAACTTAAAACATAATTTTATATTGATTTGTTTATTTTATACTACATTTAGCAGTCCAAGTACTGAACTCAGCAAAATGTATAGGCAGATGCCAGTGTCTAATTTGCAAAGTTCTGTAAAGAATAATGTAAAGAAATTCACCTGAGGATCTCAACATAGCGTCATCGTCTATGAAAGAAACACTGGGCCAATAGCAAGAAACAATTCGGAACGAGTTTATTCTTACTACCTACTATGGTTTGTTTAGTAGATGTTGAAGATGAAGAGCGTCAGGGAATTCTCTGTTGGGTGAAGTACAGATCTAGCCAGAGACAGTAACATGATTCTGGGCTGTTTCTCTGCAATGCTTGATGTTGTCATGGATAGTGGAGAATACACGTTGTAAACTGTGCCTCTGAGATTATTCTATCTTTTGAGATCTGTATAAAATTGTCACAAGTTTCCTATCACCTCTCTTGCAAAGTCTGACACTCGCCACAGCTCTCTGGCATTTTCCAGGACTGTCTTCATGCTCTTTGTCCTTGAGCTCATGTTGGAGCTGGATCCTCCCTCACAGTCTCCTACAACTGTGGGGTCCTCCCATCCTCACCAGAGGAGCCAGGAAGCCCATGCCTTCTCCTGGACTTAAAGCAGCACATTTTACTGAACACTTGGGAAAGCAAATGGCACTTAATTCATGGAATCAAAACCACTTCAAAATATAGTGTTGGCTATTCCTGTTCTCAAGAGTCTCTTCAATCACCCCAGCACCAAGTACTGCTCACTGGGCACTGTCCCCTTGAAGTTTTAGTCTCCACCAGCACCCAGAGCCAGGATTCCTCTGTTTCCTCCTCCTCAACTCTTCCCTACTTCCAGATTCCAATACATTTTCTCTGCATAGCTATTAGCTATTTCATTGTGACTTCCTTCCGATCCATGTCCTCAGAGCATCCCCTTCCATCCTTGATGCAGGTTACCAAGGTGTTTTCCTGACTACAAACATTTGTTCAGGAAAGGAATGAAAATAATATTTTCCTCAAGAAGGAATCTTGTTGCCTGCCAAATGAACTGTAACTACACAGGACCTTCCTATGAAGTTAGAGAAGCCCCAGACATCAACTATGTGGGGGAATCATGACAGCATCCTTCCCTGCACTTCCTGGTGAGGGCCTTCCCCCTCCACTGACTACTGCCTACTTGTCATCCATGGTGTCCACCAGAAGTGACATTATCCATGCTGAACCTCATCAAAATTATACTATATGAACCCTCCTTAATATTGACACACAATTTTATTTTTTTGTTAATTCTCACCTGAGGATATTTTTCCATTGATTTTTAGAGAGAGTGAAAGGGAGAGGGAGAGACAGAGAGAAACATCTATGTGAGAGAAACACATCAATTGGTTGTCTACTGCATGTCCCTGAGCAGAGCCAGAGCCTGCAACCTAGGTACATGCCCTTGACCGGAATCGAGCCCAGGACCCTTCAGTCTGCAAACTGATGCTCTATCCACTGAGCCAAACCAGCTAGGAGACACACTTTTAAATGTTTCAACAGTAAAAGAGAGCTCTCCTGGAGAAAATTACAGATTCTCCCTCATAGTCTTATTTGTTTCGGTTTTTTTTTTCTTTTAGTCACAATTTTTACAATTAAATAAAACTTACTATTTTGAATATATAATATATGCACAAAGTATAAAATTCAAAAGGGCCCTGTCAGTATGGCTCAGTAGTTGAGTGTTGACCTATGAACCAGGAGGTCATGGTTCGATTCCCAGTGTGGGGCACGCAGGAGTCACCAATCAATGATTCTCTCCCATCATTGATGTTTCTCTCTCTCTCTCTCTCTCTCTCTCTCTCTCTCTCTCTCTCTCTCTCTCTCTCTCTCTCCCTTCCCTTCATCTCTGAAATCAACAAAAATATATTTTTAAAAATTCGAAAGGAACTAAAGGCATAGAGTCAAAAGTTACTCTTCTTCCCTCTCTTGTCCCTTAACTATCATGCCCTCCTGGCCAGAGGCAACCACGGAGGTAATTTCCTCTGGATCATTGTGCGTTCTGAATGAGCCAACCCAACATGTGCCTCAGTGGTATGTGGATTATTTCCAGAGAGGTGGGGGTGCACCTCATTACATTCTACCCAGCACCGTTCCTATATTATTGCTCGACTTCACAACTCTAGATTTAAGCGATATTGTCCTATTTTACAGGCAAGGAAGCTGAAGTCTAGATGGGTGAATGATCATTCGGCTAATAAAGTGAGGAAGTGGGAATTCCAACCTAAGTATAGGAGGCTCTAATCCATCCATATTTCTACCATGCCATGAGACTCAAATTGCAAGTATGAACTAATGCCATGAGTCACTCACCATTCGTGCCACGTTTCTTTCTTCGGGCTGTCTCACTAAGTCAGGGAGATGGCAGCGTTTATGACATGCGATTAAATCTCAGTCTCACTCACATGCAGGCCAACTCCTGTAAGTAATCACACACACACACACACACACAAATGGATTAAGCTTCAGATGTAGAAATGGCACATTTGTAGTGCATGACTTTCTTTCCAGAACACATCCGATCACCCTGAGCATTGGGGATACTTTGGTATTTGGACTCTACATTTATCATAGTGTGTCGCCTGCAACACTTTTCCTTTTCCTTTTCCTTTTTCTTTTTCAGTACTTGGCTTGTTAGACCACTAGTCATTTGAAAACCAAATTAAGTTTAAATACATTTCCTTGACACATCTGTTTTGTTAAATGTATCCCACGAAACCAACATTAAAAGCCAATGCCATTAAGAGGGCAGAAGGTAAGCTCATTTAGTTGACCAAATTGTATAACACAATGAATTAATATGGTAATACGCCTTCGGAGACCCGCGGCAGATAATAGAGGTGAACAGAGGCGCGCGAGCCTGGTTTTGGAAAAGCACGAGCAATTCATCATCGTGCTGTTACAATGTGGGAGAACATCGCTCATTCCCCACTCGCCGGCCCCCGTCCTGAGACCATTTTTGGTTGTACTTTTTCAACACCAACTCTGACCAGTAGTAATTTTGCTCACCCGGGCTGCGGCATATTGGCTGCCCAGAGAATTCCCCTGTTTGAACCAGCTGTAAATAAGTGGAGATTTCATTTATAAGTGAGAGCTGGCAGGGCACGAAGCTGCGAATGCCTTGCCTTTGTCACTGCAGAACGACTAAGCAACATACTCTTACCATCGACAGAAGGCAAAGGAGGGGAACAGAGGACAGGTAAGGCAGAAGTGCCAGCAAGGACTCCAGCTGTCCTTCCCTCGGAGTTAAACATGGAAATGATGAACTACATCAATTACATCAATTGACGGTCAATTCTTGGACTTGGTTTTGCTCTCAGTGGCTTGGGTTTCTGTTTCTATCATGTCAGAGAGAACCTAATTAAAGCTTGCGGTGCCTGGTCAGCAAAAGTGTATCCCCTAGCCACTTTAAAAAAAAAAAATCTAAATAATGTTTTCCCTCAACTATAAAATTAGACATGCTCGTTACAGAAAATTTTAGAAAACTCAGAAAAGCATAAAAGAAAATACAAAATTATCTGTCATCTCCATACTCAGAGATACAACCATTAATATTTTAGTGCATTTATATCTATTTCACACACCATTAAATAGTTTTCAAACACAGGATTTTCGTTGCTGAAACGCAGTACCTAAAATGATTTAAAAGTACTTCTGAGGTTGAATATTTTGCTTTTCAATTTTTTTTCAATTACAAACAAAGCAATAACAAACGCTTTCACATAAACCTTTCACACACACACACACACACACACACACACACACACACACGGCTTTAGTTTCTTTTAGGAGGACGTATTACTGGAGGAGAATTGCTGGGCCTGGGGTCTGGATAATTTTAAAGCTCTAAGGTTGAACCCACCACACACTTTTCTTTTCTTTTTCTTTTCTTTTTTTTTTTCAATTTTGCCACCAAACACTTTTCAATCCTCATCTCTCTTGACCTCTGGGCAACTTTCAACACGCTGACTGCCACCCCTTTCCAGACCCCTTTCTCCTTTGCTCTGTGACTCCATGTTTTCCCAGTTCCTCCCCACCTCCGGGGTTCGATGTCCACACCCCTGCCTGGGCCCTTCCTCTGTTTGACCCTCAGTACTGAAGTTCCCAGGGATCCATCTCGTGTCCTATCCTCTGTTCCTACAAGCTTGCTCTGAGCGCTTGCATCTCCTCTCAGGGTTTCACTTGCTGTTTCTCCGCTAAAAATTCCCAGTTTTAAAACCTACACTGGCCTCTTTTCAAGCTCTAGGATGTCTACCTTAGACTCCTGGACTTCTCTCCCCTCATTTCAACCGCATGATCTCACCACATCTGGTCCCTGTTTTAGAAGAAGGATAAAGAAGGCCATAGTGTACTCATTTTACTGTCCCTGGTTTTAATGGGATGGCTTCTGTGTAGCACATGTAGCAGGCTACTGCCTGCTGGTCTCAGAGAGACATTGTGATCCTGTGAGACTATACAAGGGAAGACCTCTCCCTCCTGGTATCTAGACCTCCACCTGGTGTCAGAAGTGATAGTCCTCCCATGCAGCCTTTGTCTTAAGGATCTCTGCTTTGGGTGCTAAAACTCCCCCACTCATAATAAATATACAAAGTTGAAAAAGGAACAAACTGCACAGTAAAATAAACCAAAATATTCAGTAAATGATTGCATCTTGTAAACAACACCAACAATTAACCAATTGAAGACAATAAAGTAGTCTGTAGAAGTATCGAAAACAAAATCAACAAATCGTTAAAGTGCACATGGCAATAATAGTGCAGACTTAAACTGATGGGAGAATTAAATCTCCTCCTCAGATTAAGATCTGCAAAATTCAATCCATAAAATTAGAACTGGAAAAAATAATGGCCACAAAGGCGGAAATCATTATCTGTAAGATTTGATATGGGCCGAAGAAAGGGGAGAACCCAACTGGATAATGAATCAATCCTTAGTTGAGATCAATACAAATAATTTCAGAAAAATAAAAATGAAAATGGAGAAAATGAGATCAGTTTAACTGTGCTGTAAGGAATTAAGGAATTAAATTTTATCAGTGAACTCTTCTCAGGACAATGGATAAGTGATTTCCTCTGAAGAGTTGTCATATACTGAGTATGATGGTGTCTCCTCTTCTTCCTCTCCACACTTTGCACAGAAGTAGGCAACTTAGCTGCACTCCATATCTGCAAGCTCACAGCATCATGTCTGAGCCCACTGTGAAGAGCATCTCAAAACTGAAGACTTTTAAGGTATCCAGACAAAAATAAAAATGTATCCAGGAGTCTTGAAAGACATGTGCTTCAGTTTTTCCCAGCCTGGGACCACAGCATCCTCAAAACTAAATGCAGACTAAATAAACAATAGATGTTCCACCATTTATTTTAAAACGCCACTAAATTAGTTCTAGTGTTTTCCCATTCTGTGTCTTTTCAGTTCACAGTTTCTAAAAGCTCAAGAATCATCATGTGGGAGCACATGACATCTTTTCAAGATGGCATGAAATCTTTAAAGTCAAAATTGATCCAGTCCAATCCCTTCATCTTATAGACTAGAGGCCCAGTGCATGAAATTTGTGCATGGGTAGGGTCCCTAGGCTTGGCCGGCAATCAGAGCCAATCTGTGGAGTGACCAGCAGAGCAATTGTGGGCCCCCATTCACACCCACCTTGGCCATGTGCCATGCTGCCCCCTGATGGTCAGCGCACATCTGATCCCTGGCCTGTCAAACTCCTGCCCGTGGGG
This sequence comes from Lasiurus borealis, assembly GCA_004026805.1. NCBI lineage: Eukaryota > Metazoa > Chordata > Mammalia > Chiroptera > Vespertilionidae > Lasiurus > Lasiurus borealis. The sequence goes on along the minus strand of PVJN01013830.1, from coordinate 41,723 downwards.
ACAATTTGCATATCACTATTAGGCTTTGATTATATAAGATGAGGAACAGGTAAGTTAAGTGACCTACTCAGGGTTATTTATCCATACTAATAAAAGGGTAATATGCAAATTGGTCACAACACCTTCACAGTAATGACCAAACAGCAGCCTGTTTGGGGCTACCAGACCGGCAGGAGAGTTAGTGAGGGACAACCAAACAACTGAACAGCAGGCTGCGTGGGGTGACCAGGCCAGCATGGGGGGGCAGTGAAGGGTGACCAGGCTGGCAGAGGGGGGCAGTTGAGGTAACCAGGCTGGCATGGAGGTAGTGAGGGGGGACCAGGCAGGCAGGCAGGTGAGCAGTTAGGAGCCAGCAGTCCTGGAGTGTGAGAGGGATGTCCGACTGCTGGTTTAAGCCTGAGGGGTCCCTGATTGGAGAGGGTACAGGCTGGGCTGAGGGGACACACACACCCCCTACACGAATTTCATGCACCAGGCCTCTAGTTAAATTAATAACAGGGTTGATCTAAATATTTGTACTTCTGATTATACACCAAGTGCTCTTTCCACTAGATTCCTTCAAATTTGTCTCTTGGAAGGTTTTTTTGTTTTATGGTGTGTATGTACGTGAGTGTAATCAATCAGTGGTAGCTAAGTCCACAAACTTTATAGAGAATCTGGAAAATAGAAAATCATGATGATCTTCAGAGAATAATTGTAGTAAGACAATCACACATAATTTAATTGTAATATTATCATTGATATGACAAAAAAAAACATCCTTTTTCTTCGTAAGCCACCTTAGGACAATGACAACAAGGTCTCAATAATTGTGGCTTACTGTTCTCTCTTCCTGGCTGCAGGCTCCCCTGATAAAAACCACATTTCCCAGACTCCTTTTCAGCCAGGTGTTTCTATGTGGCTCTTGTGACTAAGTACTCGCCAACAGACTGTGAACAGCAGTGGAGAGAGCAAGGTATGCCTCACTGCATAGAAAATTTCTTGCCTTGGATTTTTTTCTGTTTTACTCCTTCCCATGAGCTGAAATACGAACATGTCCATGACTAGCTTTGGTTTAGTAGACAAAGATAATACTCCCACATGATGATGGAACAAAAATAGGGCAGGCATTGAGGTCTCTGAGTGACTGTATGGAGCACAACTGCCCATCACCCCAAATCATAAAAGCATTGGTGCACATCACCCACTGTACTTTGGGGACTCTTGGTTATGGTCACTCTGCCTTTCCTAGAACTCATACAGTGAACAAACATTTTTTTTTTTTTTTGCCATTTGAAGGCGTTGAGAGAGAAAACTAAGATCGTCAGCTTGACACATTGGCCAAGATATATTTAATTCTAAATTAGTCTGTGCAGTGTCTGGCTACGGGGGAAAAATGCCAACTCTGTGTTTTGGGATCAAAATGGTGGGTCTGGTTCATGTTATAAAAGCAAGCCATAAATGTCTGACCCATATTTTAGGGATCTCTATCTCCTAACAAATATTAACCAAAAAAACTCCTTCTGTTTTCATTATTCCTAGTGAAAGAATTATGTGAGCAGGCAGAGGAGGTAAAACCTGAGAACTGTGCTGTGGATTTCATTGAAAAAATATTTATACTTCTGAACTCTTAATGGGAGAACAGTAACTTAAATCATATTTGACGTTATTAAAATATTTTCAGGTTGATCTTTTTAACCATCTTGCTAATCTCCCCCTTATACTAAGGGAACCCTGTATGGTGCCTTCTGGCCTATAAGGCGAGAAAAAGAATTCTAAATTCCTTTCACTTTTTGCCACATCCTGTCATTGTATCTGAACAAAGCCAGTTGCAGCAGAATTGGGAGAGAAGGGTCTGTAAGTTTGGGTGCCTGGATCCTCCTGGGAAATGGGGTGTTCCCTAGGGACACCCACTTTCCAGAGAAACAAGAGCCTGAAAACAATGCCATCAACCCTCCTGCCAGCCACTCACTTGATGTGAGCACAGGGTAGAGCCACACAGAGGGAACTGATGTTCACTTCTTCCTTCCTCCCTTTCCCCATCCTGCAAAGCAAGACCCAGCCACCCCTCCCCTCAGGCATCTCCATGGACAATGGGTTAAATGAAGCCTCCTATCCTTTCTGGTTTAAAAATTTCATAATTCCTTTATTCTAATTGGATTTTTTTTCCAATGGGAAAACAAAGTACTTTATTCTCAGTCTGCTCTATCTACCTGAATCTCTCTTTTTTTCAGCCTATTTTTTTTAAATATATTTTATTGATTTTTTTACAGAGAGGAAGGGAGAGGGATAGAGAATTAGAAACATCGATGAGAGAGAGACATCAACCAGCTGCCTTCTGCATGCCCCCTACTGGGGATGTGCCTGCAACCAAAGTACATGCCCCTGACTGGAATCAAACCTGGGACCCTTCAGTCCTCAGGCCGATGCTCTATCCACTGAGCCAAACCGGCTTCGGCTTTAGCCTATTTTTAACTCCCATCATTCCTCTAGAAAAACTGAAGGTGGCTGAATACCCTCTTGAACATGCAGTGCATCATTTTGCCCTGACTAACCATTCAAGTCAAGCAATGCCCTGTTTTTAAATTGTGATTGGGAAAATCTGAAACCCACAGTCTGTCTTTACCATTTTTTAAAAAGTTACAATGTAACCCCACCCCAACCCCAACATGTGAGAAAGAAAAGAATCAGGTTTGGTCCACTGCATCAATCCAAATCCAGAAATATGTAGTCAAGCACCCTCCCAAACACAGGGAAAACATTTCTTAGAATTTTCTGTTTTTTCTGCTCTGATCTGCAGATGTCTATAGACTTTCCAATCACTGCCCAAAGGAATTGAAATTTCTTCACAGAATATAACCTTCTCCTCCTGCTATTCCTGGCTCAGGACCCAACAATAATCACCATTTCAGTGTTGTGAGGATGAGATAATATTGAAAAAATATTTTTTTAAGTCTGTGATTTGATGGGTAATAAATACTTAAGAATTTGAAATATATTTCTGTTAACGATATTTTTTAAATATATTTGTTATTGATTTCAAAGAGGAAGGGGAAAGGAGAGAGGGATAGAAACATCATTGATGAGAGAAAATCATTGATTGGCTGCCTCCTGCACATCCCCTGCTGGGGATGGAGCCCACAACCAGGGCATGTGTCCTGAAGGAGAATGGAACCATGACCTTCTAGTTCATAGGTGGATGCTCAACCACTGAGCAACACTGGCTACACCTTGTTAATGATCTTCTTCATATTTATTTAAAAGTTGAATTCACCTAGCATAGCTTAAAAAACACCAGGAATTAAAGATACTGGAATGTTATTGCTTTGTAATAGTAAGCAGAATTGTGAAAAATTTTTTCTTCATTCAATTTTAACTTAAAATCATCCCTTATGTTGAGAAAACATCTTTGACTGACTTTACTCAGGACAATTACCCTCCCAAAACTTAATTATTGGATTTTGCACACTATAAAGATCTAACATAACCTAAATATCATACCGTATGATACACTGATACTGGACAGATGAGAAATATTAGAATTTTGGGTGGTGGAACATTGGGCTGATGGTGTCAAAAGTCATGTAAATACAGAGTTCTAGTTTATTTACTTTTAGGCTCATCCTCTCCATCTCATCCAGACTCCAATTTAGATCATAGAAATCTCTTCCTTCCTTTTCTGGCAGAAACAAAAGTCAACACTTCTCTCCCAGCCTTAAACAGACAGAGAAACCAATATATTTTGAAAGACTATATTCAGTGACATTTAAATTTAGAGATGATGCTTTATTGCAATCACTGGTTATAACTAGAGCATTAATTCAATCATTCACTTTCCCTCCATTGTTTAACGCCAAAATGTTAAATATAAATTCATGATACTCCTCCTGGAAAAATGATAGTTGAGGAAGCAAAACTGCCTTGTGATCAAACTAAAACCCAATTAATAAAAAGTCTTTAATAGAGCTGTGCTTTAAAGCCAGACAGAAGCAATGACATATGATAAATATTCCACTTCAAACATGCACATTATAATCTGATCATAAGAATAATTCAGCCCAATGATCACATTGTTCCAGAGAGAGAGAGAGAGAATTTCTATGTTCCTTACTTCAGATGGAGAGACATGAGTGGCCACCCTTATTCACATTGTGCATGCGCATTCCACAGCTAAATATATACACTTCCCAAATGGCTCTGGAGCCCATTTTAAATGAAGCCTTTAGAAAGATGCTTTAAAGAATGCATCCACTCTTCAGGAGAAAACTCCGAACCCTCCATTTTTAATGGTTAAGCGATCCTTCTTTCTAAAATCAACTGCGGATACTTGTGCTGCTTCAAGTTAGTCTTAAAGAGAAACATCTGCTAAGTCCCTGTCATCACATCAGTGAAGTCTGGATCCATCTCAATGATTTGAAATCTCTTAAGCGACCAGTTAAGTGATCAATTAATCCTCAAGGACAGAGGTTGGACGAGGTAGTCTTCCGAAATCCCTGACAGATATTAATCAGAATTCAGGATATAAAACTGGAATTCCTGAAAATTCTTTGGAAATCCAAAAATTATAAACTATTCTTAAAATTTTCAATATTCCTCATCCTCTTTACTCACGGTCATGGATGCCTAAAAACTGTTTAACTCATAATAAGTATTAACTTTAGAGAACTATAGCATACAGAAAATATTCAAACATTGGAAAAGACCAGCAAACATTATTGGGTAGTATTTAAAGAACATTTGGATCGCTTAGCAAAGTTAATAGCACTACATAGACTCAAAGTCTAAATTGCCAATTTAATATCTTATTATGTTTCTAAAACTCATTATTTCTTGGATCACTACTCATAAGATTTGTATAAAGTACATTATGCATATAAGTTTATTAATTAGTATTTTATTTGCAAGAATGAGTCACCACTAGCAGCGACTGGCCCATGAACAGTTACATTGGCCTCGGTGATCAGCAAGGTTGGCTAATTAGACGGTGACACTTTTTTCCTCTGCCTTAACCTCAGAATCTACATGTTAACGTTTCCTGCTCTTGCTTTAAGCTTTAGTTAGTGGATTCCTTCTGATCAGTAGTTGCTCTATGTTGATCATCAAGCTTTAATTCTCATAGGAGAACTACTCTTTCCCAATTTCTTGACAGGTTTTCCTGGGGATTTAGAACAAACAAACAAACAAACATGTTTCCTGAAAAATGTTGGGATCAAATTCTCCAATGGCCACACTAAGATTGACAGGAGAAGCAGAGCAGTTTTATAATAGCATTTTGCTGTATTTTCAAATGGCACCCAGCAAAGAGACTATAAACATGGAAAATAGTTCTTCAGCCATCTTTTCTCTTAAAACCTCATTACTAGCTCTTTGTCTCTCACCTCCTTTGACCCCACACAGACACCATCTCCCTTCCCTAATTTCAAATCCTCTCGAAACTTAGTTTTGAACCTGCTCATCTCTGGTCACAAAACTGATTCCAGCAAGACTGGGTTTAGGGTGTTCCAATCGTGTTCCAGGGAACCCTCTGGGGTTAGAGGACACTGAGGGGTGCCTGAGGGGTGGGCTCGTGCATCCCTTCCTCTCTGCTTTCAACCTCAGCAGCTCCACGTCTGTCAGCTTAACACAGCTGGCTTTTTCCAAAAGGGTTTTCTGTTTGTTTTAAATAATAGTTCCGCTACTAAAAATGAAATAGAAAAAGTTGACAATTGCCGACTTAGACAGGCCCTCAAGGTCTCCGTGACCTTTGTGGTACAAATCCCTGGGAGACTGGAGTCAGTTTCAGGCCAGGGCCTAAAGAGCCAGGGCGGGATGGAACCTCAGAAAGGAGTGTCTGCGGCACCAGAGGCAGGCCAGGTTGACCTCCTCTCTGCTCAAACCTGGCGACAACCACAGAATGACAGCCTTCAGAAACCCAACCACGGACTGACTGAGCAGACTCTCTTGATCTTTCTGGCCACGCTTAATCCATCTGAACCACTCGACAGTCAGACAAAGCCAGAAATGAAAAGGCTGCAAACTCTCAATTGCTTTGTATTTTTGAGGCTTTTACCCCTAAAGTGAATTTCATATGATATTGCAATAGCAATTTCATATGATATTTCTTGCATGGCAGTTGCAAACTGGGCAGACCTCCTCCTCCTCCCTCTTTCTTCCCCCACCCCCCACTCCCTTTTTTTTTTTTTTTTTTTTTTTTTGCTGTGGCTGCAGCTTATTCTGCTTCCGTGTCAGCTTCATTTCCTAAAGAACAGAATCATTTCATTTTCTGGTCACAACTTGTTATTTCTCCCCATTTTGTTACAGAACAAAATTTCGAAACTGTCATCGAGGGCACGGTCTACTTTGCCAGCCAATCAGCTCAGACCCTCTCCTTTCCTCCTCAGTGCCATGCCCACCCTCAAGGCTCTAGGCCTGCCCACCACACTGAACACACGTGGCACTTTCCCTCCTCCATGCTTGGGCTGATACTGAGCCCTCAAAGTGGTGTCCATCCGCATAACATTTCTACTGCTGAGATCCAACTTGCTCTCAAGTTCCTGCTCCGACACACTTGAGCTGCCATTATTTCCCAAAGTCACCGTCAATCCCCCTAAAGGTGGAATGATCCATCAGAGCACGTAACACTCTGCTTCACGTGTAATACATTCTCAATAAATATGAGAAAGGAATTAACTAAAACCCTTGCTCCCAGAGCACACATAACGTGCTTTGCAGAACCAGCATGGAAAATAGGTTATTGACTAGCTAAACAAATAGAAGATGAGGCAAACATCCCAGAATATTTATGTTGCCTTCGGTCTTAATTTCATGGCATGCATATTTTCCTATGAAATGAAAAGAAACAAAAAGATCCTGGATTTTATTCAGGTGGGAAATGTTTCCAGACTTTTTTTCATCATTTCACATAGGCTCATTTGATAAATTTTTCACATCTTATGCTCGGCGTTGTCGAAATAAATCTCAGCAATAACTCGATAGCCCCCTCGGGTAGCAAATTCATAGGGTGTGTTAGCAGCCACGACACAAGGTGGGGGACATGAAATGGGTCATTCAGGACTGCACACCTTGGGACTTATCTTACCACCCTGCCTCAGTGACTTGGAACACTGGATATCCATGACAGAAAGTGCGTGGAAGGATGACTCATAGAGAATAGATTGTACTATGGAGACATATGTGCTGAATAACTCAAAACAAAGGGTCTCTTGCTGAATGAACTGCAACTTCGATGATAAGGAGGGATACAATGGACCAGTGTCTATGGCTGCCTCGATTGCTTCTTCTATAAAATGGGAATAACAACTACGTGTAGGGATATCATGAAGATGAGATAACATAAACTCTGTGAAAACAGGGATATGTCTTGTTTATAACCTTTGCTCCAGTGCCCAGCAGAGTGCCTGATACATAATAGGCACTCCATGTATTTCTGGGGATTTGGAAAAAAATACAAATGTCACAAGAAATGACAGAAAGGAATTCCCACTTGGAAGTACTATGTTTGACAGGAGAACGGATCAGTGAAATAAGGCAGAATTTCATAATAGCATTTGGATGTATGATGGGACTTAGCCAAAGTCCTAGGAACACTGAAAATAAGTAAATAGGTTAATTAATTAAACCCTCAGCTCATTCAATCAGCAGAGCACATGCTGCCCACTCTCAGGCCAGATCAGGAGGACGCTGTGTGAGGAAGGGGGAAGGACATGACTTTCAAAGCTATGTGGTCGTGTCTGAAGCATACGTCATGATGAGCTCTTACCAAACTTAGCTGCTATATCTGAAGAGCTCCAAGGACTGTCCCTAAACCTGTGGAAAATCAGGACATTCTGAAAAATTTGGGAGCAAGATACACTTAATCTAAGCCCCAGAGACCTGTTTTCCAACCCCTATTATGACCTTAGCCCTAGAGGTAGCGCCTTCCTCCTCCTGAAAGTTAACAAGACAAGGGAGTGAAATGGGAGTCGAGGGATTGACCGCCCTTTCTTCTGGACGATCATGGATGGTTTACTATGTTCATTTATTAAATACTTACTGAGCACCTACTAAGTGATGGCCCTGAGAATACCTCCTAAACTCTCAGGCAAGGAGGCGCAGTAGCACTGAGGTGGGATGTGGGGACAGCTGAGTGATGGGATCGGAGAGGGCAGCTCTGTAGGCTCTCCCAAGCTGCCCCTGTGGGATGGATTCAGTAGGCAGTGGTTGGCATAGGCTGAGAAGCATCTGCCCTCAAATACCTCAAGATGGGCCTGACATCTGAATGTCATCATTTGCTAGAAAAGAACACCAAGAAACTGTGGCCAACAAGCCTGACCTCCCCCCCTCCTTTAACAGATGTTACATTGAAGTCCACAGAGACGCAGTGGCTTATTCAATACCATGGAGCTAATTCAGGGCAAGTCCAAACCCAGACTCAAGGCTCTGGGCTTCCATTCAGCGTTAATGACACCATGGAGTGTTCCCCCTGACTTAGAAGGGCAGGGGCTGGGAGGGATCACAGGCCTTCCTCCCAGCACTGCTAGCACACCAGCTCCAGGGGGTTGTCAACTGACTTCCATCTCCATATGCTACTAGAGGAGCTATTTGATTCTCTGCTGCTTTATTTCCTCAATTTTAAGTTTTACCGATTGAGACAATGTCATTCTAAGTTTGAATTCTCAGAGCAATTCGAGACCTAATTTCTCACCTAAAATTTATCCAAATTAACCATAGAGAACAGGTACTTCAATTATAATTATACTAGAGGCCCAGTGCATGGATTCATACACCGGTGGGGTCCCTTGCCTGGCCTGCAGATATCGGGCCAAAACCAGCTCTCTGACATCCCCCGAGAGGTCTCAGATTGGGAGAAAGCACAGGCCAGATGGAGGGACCCCAGCAGTGCATGATCAGGGTGGGAGAGGGACCACAGGAGGGCTCCAGTGTGTTTCTGACCTGTCTCACCCAGTCCCGAGTGGCCAGACCCCAGCAGCAAGTTAATCTATCAGTCAGAACATCTGCCCCTAGTGGTCAGTGTGCATAATAGCTACTGGTCAAACGGTCGAATGGTCAGACACTTAGCATACAAGGCTTTTATTATATAGGATGTTCAGTTTTCCAACAGGCATGTTTTTATCATTGCTAGAAGCATCATTTTAGCATATGAACTACTAATAGGCACATCTATCTATATTGTGTATTGACGAGCATGAACTTGTATTTATTCTCTTCTGAAGTGTAACTAAGATTTCAGGAGGTAGTTGAAGCAAAGATGGAAACCAGCACACAGAATGATCTGTGTGTTCAGCACTCACTTCCCCCTGTACAGTCATGCGAAGATAAAAGTGCACACCCTTCAAAATATGCAGTTGAGTTCAATTTTGTTTAGTTTTAGCCAGTTAATTAGAAAGAATTCACTTGGCGATGTCATTATGTCACCCTTGGGGTAAAATACATCAGGGCAACCAGACAAAATGTGGCAGCCAGAATTTCCAGGGCTGAAGAGCGATGTCATGGTATTTTTCAGAGAGCTTTTCCAGAGCAGTGTGCAGAAAGTCTTGAGTCATTTTCAACCACTAACTCTTCTAATGGGAGAGCCCGTTGCCAGTAAGTGCATAGGAGATCATAATTCACCACGATTTTCCTTCAGAAACTGAGTAATCTGTGGTGATTTACAGCTCTCAAAATATAAAAGAAACGTGCAATTTTTGTAAGAGCCTTGGAGTCTGTACTTCTCGAAATGGAGACATGTCTAGGTTCACATTGCCAATTTTCTAAAGTTCAAGTAAGATAGGCCAAATCCACACGCAGAATGAAGAACTTCTTAAGGGTTCTCCATTATTGTTCTTGCATGTGTTTTGGTAAGACGTAAGTCACTGGAGAGAGACTTCTAATTCATACCTGCTAGAAAATGTGATAACCCTCACTCCACCAGAGCAATCTGCATGTTACAAAGTGCTTCCGGATGCGTGATCTCCTCTGATGCACATTATCTATGCTTGAAGGTGGGTACTAGAGTCCGCATTTTGAGGAGAGGAACACAGGATGGGAGAATGTTGAGTGATGTGCGTGGCAGTGTTGCAATTTGATCTGAAGCCACACCATGCTCTATGGTGCTCTTTACACCAGACAGAGCCTCTCCCTGCCATTCCCTCTGTCTCCCTTTAGTTCTTAAAAGTGTTCTCAAAAGATCACCCCCATTGCTGAAAGCTCCTGACTCACGTGTCTCGTCAACGCTCCATATCCCGGAGTAGTGGTAAGTGTTTTAGAAGATGAAATCCCTGAAGTGGGCATTTCATCATGTAGCACTTTCTTGCCTGAGGACGTTGTGCAGAAATGTTGAGCCAGTTGCACTGCAGTGACTACTCCAGGCTCTTAGCGTTGTAAGATTCAGAGACCCTGACCTCTTGAGGCCCAGGTTTTCTCACCAGCACAGAGGGACTTGACTAGACTTCTCGAGCCTAAGAGTCCCACCTCCTCTACCCAAGCCAGAAAGGATTACTATCAGGGTGTTTTCCTTTTTGGGAAAAGCTATCCAGAAGAGGGCTCACAACAAGGAAGAGAGTGAATCTTTTTAACTGCCCACCCTGCAGTTATAAATGATATCCCTCACAATCTAACTCTCACAGGCATCCTATTTATACTTATACTAGAGAGAAGGGAAAGCAGGTGCAGAGAAGCTGACCAGTTTGCACAAGGCTGGAAAATAACAGTAATCCTAATAGTATTTAACATCCTTGGGGTGCTTATGTAGTGCCGGGCACTGTTTCATCTAGGCATTGCCTCATTTTCATCTTTCTGATAACCCGGGAAGATAAGCATCTGATTATCCCTCTTTTACAGATAAGAAAACCAAAGCACATGAAAGTGGTTGGCCTCCCCAAGCCTGCATGGTGAGGGGGAGAGCTGAGAGGCAAAGCTGAGGACCCTGACTTCAGTGCCCAGGTGCTGAGCCATCCTGCCGAGAGCACAAGGTGTGGCTATCTGTGGCCAGACAAGCACTTTGAAATGCAAATCCAAAAGTCAGATTGGAGGAGAAAGATTTCAATGTAACACCAGATGTTCCACCAGGTGAAAGTCCTACATAGTGTCATGATTATATTATCCAACTTTCTCTTCAAGAATTGGCTCTGCCAGAGGTTACGCTTGAGTATCTGAATGTTTTGGTCGGAGCACCTGGGATGATCGCATACACCTGCATTTAACAGAAACCCCCCAACTCCGGCTGAACTGAATCGGGGCCTGTTTTTCTCACATAACAAACAATCCAGGCCTGCACGGCGGCCATGTGGACGTGGAGACCTCCCCAGGGCTGTCTTGACTTTCTGGGCCCCTGCCTTGGAGTGTTGCTTTCATCTGCTTGCTAGAAAGATGGATGCTGCACGTCCCTATGCCCTCCTAGCCACATGTGGCTATTTAAATTAAGTTAAATCAAAAATGCAGTTCCTCAGTCACAGTAGCCACATTTCTAGTGCTCAATGGTCACATGGGACACGTGTGGCTGCTGTACCATCATCACAGGATGTTTTATGACACAGCACTGCCCTAGACGTCACATCTGCAAACTTGACAGGAAGATGGAGAAGAGGGAAACTGAGGACCAACTGAGACTGTGCCCTTTTAGAGAGAAAACAACAGCTTTCATGAAGTCCTTACTCCACAGAATTCTCCTTTCATCTCTTTGATCAGGTTCCATCACTGGACCACGCCTAGACAGAAGAGAGTTTTGTTAAATGGGCTTTTTGCTGCCCGAACTAGAATGGGAGATGTGGGTATGGAAGAGGTAAGACTATATAATTAGCAAAGTAAGTAGTGGTCTTACCAGCCTCAACATCACGTGTGAGTTATGCTTCAAATTAGGCCAGGTTTTCCCAAACAGAATGGAAAAAGCAGGCAGCAAACATCTGTCATTGCACAGCTGTGGGGCCCCGGGCATGCAAAGGCAGAAAAAGTCAGTGATTACTGCCACCTGGTAGTTCCTTGAAGGGAGGAGCCAACAATGAGGCAGGAAATAAAAAGATGGAGGAAGAAGGTATTAGTGTCTAGGCTGGTCCAGAAAGAACCCTGGCTCTTGGATCCCTGGGCCTCTGTCAGCTGGAGTTCAAGGTGACAGACTGCAGTGGGGAAAGGCCTAGTCATGCTGTGGGGCCAGGCAGCTGGGGTTTGCACTGCAGAACAAACAACCCCGCGTTCAGTGAATGCCCGTGTGGGCCACTGCCAGCTTCTCTGGGCCTGGTATTGCCTCCGAAGTATATCTCCTTACTGGCCTTCGCAAGGAGGTGGGTATTTCAACTGGGCTCTGGCTGCGCATGGCTACCACGCTGGGGGAAAGCTGCAGATGGCGTGTAGGTCTCCAGCTGGCAATGCCCTAAACACATCCAAGGTTTAGCGTGTCAAAGTGGGAGGTAACAAACCCAGGCACAAAGGGGGTGTCTTGAGATCACAGTGAACAAGAGGCAGGGTCTCTGGTTAGGAGAATTCCGGTAACTTTTACTTCACTCTTTTGTCTGTGGTCAGTCCCTATAGGAAAACTAAACATAATTGTCTATGAATCAGCAAAGACAAAAGGCAACCAGCTTACATCTTTCCCCTGTCGTTACCATCCCTGTGCCCGACTCCGGCTTTTGACAAATGCGTGTTATTTGCTGAGGAGAGAACAAAAGGATGACTTCGTTTAGAGTGCATCAGGAGACAAAAACAATTTATTTCCCCCGAACTTCCCCTGAGGAAAAGCCATGATGACGCTTAGTTGCTCATCTCTAACAGATGCCAACCCATCCCTGAAGAGACATCTGGAGGCTGAGACGCCAAACTGATAGGTTGCGTCAGTGCTCATGCTGATGGCTATTTCCAAATGAGGAGACGGCGAAGCAAAGTTGGAAAAAGCATTCTGAAAATAAAATCTGTTGCTGGCGAGGGCTTTTAGTAAATAAACAACCAGTCCTGAAACTCTGATTCGGTGTGGGGAGAAGACAGGGAAGGAACGTTGACGCGTGCTGCAGACCTCAGAGGCTTGGACAACCTGAGACACGTAGCTGTCCTTAGAGAAAGAGGGGTCCCCACTGCTCATGCTTTGCCTCCGGCCAGGGCGTCGTAAGGAAGATATTGATTCATTGATCCAAATGTGTTCATTTGCTGGGGCTGCCAGGACAGATACCACACACGGGGGGGTTTAAACAGAGATGCATTGCCGCTGGTACTAGAGGCTGGAAGTACAAAATCCAGGTGTTGTCAGAGTCGGTTCCTTCTGCAGGCTGAGCTCTCTCATATCTCACCTGTCCCAGGCATCTCTCCTGGCTATGGAGCCCACTGGAAAGACCTGGTGTTCTTGAATGTGGCAGCATAACTCCATTTTTACATGGCATTCTCCCTATGCGAATCTGTGTCCAAATTTCCCCTCTGTATAGGGACACAGTCATACTGAGTTAAGGGCCACCCTCATGACCTCATCTTAAATAGATCAACTGCAAACACCCTTTTCCCAGCCAAAGTCACGTTCACAGGTATTGGGGATTAGGATAGCAACATCTTTAGGAGGGCCACAATTCGATCCATAGCAGCAGGTCATTCTGATCAAAGAATTACTTCACTCTCCACTTGTCACTGGAGACCAGGCTTGTTTGTAAAAGTAAATTTGATGGCATCACTTTTGTCCATTGGGGAATTCCTGACATTAAGAAAACTAGCCTCTCACTTTCTCAATGTTTGCAAGCTATGATCCTTCTTTAAAAAAAAATATATTTTATTGATTTTCCACAGAGAGGAAGGGAGAGAGATAGAAAGTCAGAAACATCGATGAGAGAGACATCGATCTGCCGCCTCCTGCACACCCCACACTAGAGATGTGCCCATGTGCCCGCAAGCAAGCTACATGCCCCCGACCAGAATCGAACCTGGGACCTTTCAGTCCGCAGGCCAACGCTCTATCCACTGAGCCAAACCGGTCTCGGCAGATCCTTTTTTTTATATATAGTTCAAAACATATTAGTCCAATCTGGGACACTTTATTAGAAATTGGAAGTTTTTCCTGATTCCTCATCTTCAACCCACCTTGAGAGTCAAGACCTTGAATTTGAAACCTGCTCCTAAAAGTGTATCTTTTCTAATGTTTAATGTCTTCCTTCATCTCATTCAAAAATTGAACAATTCGGATACTCAACTCAATTCAATCGACCTTCATGGAAAAATTTCACTGCATGAGGCATTGTGCTAGGGATTTAAATCCAAACCCCGGGATGTTGCCCTCTGAAGACCGCTGAAGGGAAAAGTCCAGAATGGCTGGTGCTTCCAGACCCGATGGCTCTCATTCTCATGAGGGGATGGAGAGGCAGGGGGGGAGTGGAGGGTGAGGCCGAGGGCTCTGCTTTTAAATAGGTAGCATGGTTTTCAGGGAAGCAATAGCAGAAATTTGGTGGTTTTATTTTGAGGGCCCAGAAATTCAATACTTCCAACACCATGTTAATGTTCTTTTCCTGTCCTGCTACTTAAGAGCTATTAACAAGGGTTCCAGAACACGGAATGGAATAGCCTTCCTTTCATCTCATCCTCTTCACTTCTTACCTCCCCTTTCCCCCAAATAAGTGAATAAATAGAGATAAATACTCAAAATCACTTCCTATATGGATCAAGAAAGTGTGTTAGGGGTCATTTCTATTTTTTTTAATAACTTCCCAAGAAACAGCACTTACAAACACTGGTGGACGCTATTAAGTCACCCATCACTGTTCTCTTTTCAAACCAAATACTTTAACCTTTTCTCCCTGGTCCTATGTTATAATCTTCGATTATTTGTGTTGCCCTCTTGGATGCTGTCTGAGTTCTTTTCAATTTTAAAATAAAATACTGGATGCTGTTGTCCTCAAATAAGCACCGAAGCTCCATAGATGATATGCAGAGTCAAAACACTGTCACAACCTAAGACACGTGCGGGCCAGGGCAGGGAGTGAGGAGTGGGCATGGAACAAACAGCACAGGATTGTAAAATGCGCAGAAAATGAAACGTGCTCTCTACGTGCCAACGAGCGCTGGCACTAAGTGGACAGGCATCCTCCCCTCCCCCCCCCCCAGAAACGTCAGCGTCAGACATAAGGTACAGGAGACGCCGAGACCGTCAGCTTCTCCGTTAGAAAAGGCCTGTGGCAGCAGGGGGTGGGCAGCTTACCTGGCGGATGCTGGCCGCATGACAGGTGAGTGCGTGGGTCTCCGTTTACACCACGATCACGTTTGCTCTGTAGCAGCAATTCGGCCGCTTGGTTCATGGGGAGATTTGCTGGCCTTGCTCACAGCTCTCCACTAAGCCACTGGGAAGTGAGTGGCAGTGAGGACATGTCAGGGCTGATGCTCCCTGCGCACTCCTCTGGCCAGGAGGTACCACCACAGCCTTCCATTCTATTCAGTTTGACGAGCGTCCTCCCAGCTGCCTGTGTGCCACTTGCTGGGAAGCGGCCTGCCTCCCAGGCTACCCTCTCCTCGTGCGCTTTAGGCCTCAGAGACTCTTTCTCCTTTAGAGCCACGAGGCTTAACCAGGGGTGCTCCTCGCTACGTAGGCCTCACTGATCCTGGCCTATTTCTTCCGCATCTAATTTCTCCCATCCTCAACACAACGATAAGAATGCCATCTTCCAGTCTACCTTCTATGTATGTTATCACTAATGTATCTTATATCTCCCTCTCTCCATCTCGACCTCCCATATTCCCCACCCATTTCATACACACACACTTCCCTCTTCGTACAACCATCTAGACTCTCAATTTGGGACCCCAGATAAACAAAACTACTTGTAGTTTTAATATATTTTATTGATTTTTACAGAGAGGAAGGGAGAGGGACAGAGAGCTAGAAACATCGATGAGAGAGAAACATGGATCAGCTGCCTCCTGCACACCCCACACTAGAGATGTGCCCGCCACCAAGGTACATGCCCTTGACTGGAATTGAACCTGGGACCTTTCAGTCCGCAGGCCGTCGCTCTATCCCCCGAGCCAAACCAATTTCAGCAAAACTATCTTGTTTTTATCTCCTGTTGCAGCCCGTTCAAGTCTCATCCCTCAAGCATCCAGGGCTTCTGGTATTTTGTCATTGTCACACTGGACCAGGGGACAGATGATCTGGGCACACGCCCACACTTCTTTCTAGGCTCTCAAGTTCCCAGCCTCAGAGAATGGAGGGGAGAGGCTAACGTGGGTAATCACAGAAAACTTCATGGGAATCCCCAGGCCTGACGGGGATCCTCTGAAAAAATAATCAAGTGGAGCAATAAACAGGATTTCCTGGGAGAGCCAGCACTTAGGTTTTCCTGATACAAACAATTCTACTGACTCTCTAACTTTTCATTCCAAGACCTCTCTGTGCCATTCACTCTGTAGTTGATGAAGATGACATGGAACATGGATCCATGTCATGTCATTTATGATAATTTCGCATTATGGCTGGTTGGGAAATAAGGCCAGGCAGATGAGGCTCCGCAGATTGGCTTGCTGTAAATTCCCAGCACCTGTTTATAATGTGCCTTTACAGACAAAACAGCTCCAGTAACATTATAGCGGCGCAGTTCATGAGTGCTATTAACCGTCTCTGTTGCATGTTAGAAATTTAAAAGGTTTTTAACTTTACAGACAATCCATAGGTTTATGAATCGAAAGCCACGGAAATAAATCATCCTTGGTATTGAAAAGGAAAAAAAAAGAGGGGCATGATATAATTTCTATTTGTCAAGGTATAATGATGTCACCATCCATTTATCCTCTGCACTTAAAGGTTGAAGCGATTCAACAAATCTCTTCTCAGCCAAATACAGCTGGTGCCTTAATGGAGGGCATGGCACAGGTTTCTGATTAGTTCACAGCTCACTCGCCAATTAGAATAGGAGGTAAAACTTGTTTTCTAAGCAATTCATTAGAACGATAACTTCTAATGGAATAAATAATAATGGAGCCTTGGATTTAAAAACAAAACAAAACATGTTATCACTTTAAGATGTTCTCTCTGAGTAGTTTGTAGATTAAACAGATTTGCTTCTGGAGGTGCTATTTTTATCCCAATCACTGTTTTCATTTATTGAAGTTTTTAAGCAATAATTCAGTTAGTCACTAAAAAAAACAACAATCAGGATATAAGGTAAAGGGTTGCTGGGTAAGTTTTACCTTAAAGACAAATTGTACCTGCTTATATGACTATCGTGAATAGTTATGGAGGTAGTTCAACTGCTCACAGGGCTAAGCCGAGGGCCAGTGTGGGTTGAAATGCCACCTTCCACACAGTCAACAACCCTCATGCCCTGACATTGGTGGCACTTGCTCCCTCTCTTGCCAATCAGCCTGAGTCAGCAATTTTCAGCCAGGATGCAGGGCCTGGTGGGGTGTAGGAAGATGGGGGGTGGGGGGGAGAAGAGATGACTGTCCTCTGTTGTGATTTAGGACTCGGTTCTTGCCTCTCCAGTGGCAGGAAAGTGGGCTGAGTATCCTTCCGCCGCTCCCCTCTTGGCACATACGCCATCCCCTGGGACTCGGGCAGGTTCTTAGCCGGGAAGATCCGAGCCCCCAACAGCAAAGCCTTCGCCCATCACTCTGGGGTGTGGGAGGGGACGTGAGCCCTTCTCCTGGGAAGCTTGTGTAGCTTTCCCCTTCACTCCCGCAGTCCCGTCCCTCTCTTCCAGGAAGTCCACCTGCAGCTAACCTGGGCACTGCGCGCTTCCCCTTCTCCGCATTTCTATAGCAGTCACAGTCTGTGACACAAAGATAGTGCATCTAGTTGGGAGCTGTGGTTCTCAACCTTTCATTTTAACTTCTATTCTTATGGGTCACAGCGGCTCACCCGGGGCATTGCTTTGGAAGTTAGAAGCCCTAGGTTTGAGTCCTGCCCCTACCCATTCCTGTGCGACCTCAGATAAATCCTATAACCCTCTCTGAAGACTGGGGATAACAACACTTGTCCCACTCATTTGTAGTTATAAGAACCCAATGGGCTCATGAGTGTGAAAATATATTATAAAGTATACATGAATCAGATATGGTTTAGACTCTATTTCAAGGGTCTTTCAATTAAGTTGTGATTTTCTTACCAATCATCATCCCCAATTAATTAATTTTACATATAAAGCAATGATATCTCTTTCTAAACTATTTTTAAATGACAGTGATGGGGAGGTAAGGGCAGAGGGCAGGGTGGGAACCAGCTGGAGGGGAGCTATGGGGGGAAAAAAGGAACAATTGTAATAATCTGAACAATAAAGATTTATTAAATTTAAAAAGTAAATAAATAAAATAAAATAAAAAATTATTCCTTAAAAAAAACAAAACAAACAAACTACTTTTAAGCCAAGCTAGCTCCTTCCTCCTCTTGCAATAAATAAAAATGTAAATGCTGAGTTGAATATGCCAAATAATTAAATGCAGGCAATTCTTTGTAGGTTTCTGCGTCTTATTAACCTTACGCTAAGAACCAATTTCCGGCTTATCTTCCCCACTGCATGCTGAAGAGCATGCACCCAATACGGAATCTGCGAATGTAGACAAGCATTGGGCTAAGTGCAGCCTTTGTGGGTTAAAGCGGGCTGGGGCTGCAAAATAAGTAAAGGTGAAAAGAATCTTACCCGTGAGATATTTATACCGCTAAGGAGAACAAACAAACTTTGAGCCTTCTGGAAGTGCCTTTTTATACACAATTTATATGCTAATTATGAACATTTGAATATATTAGATAAAGCAGGCTCCCTAAGGACCTAGTGTTTGGTATAATTTGTCCTTGAAAAAAAAAAAAAGCGAAGAGAGTAAAATACTACAAAGCCTGAGTCTTTGCAGTGACCTTCAGAGCCTCCCCAGTCCGCCCCACCCGCTGTACAGTTTCCTTCCCTGTGCACCCGCTCCTGCCACGCTCCCTCACTCGGCACTGATGCTCCCGCCGTTCTGGAACATTCACAGGCCTCTTGCTGCAAGTCTCTGTCCAGACAGTCCTGCCTCAAACATGCTATTCTGATCGCATGTTGAATTCCCGCCCTCCACTTTGTATGCTGTTACTCCGCTCTATTTTATTTTATTTTCCAAAGCACTTATCAGCTTTTCACATTCTGGACACGCTCCTTACTGAATGCATGCTTCTCTCTCCCGGTAGGAGATGAGCTCTGCCAGGCAGGGGTTGCTGTCTCTGTTGTTCACTGCTGTGCACCAGCGCCTACAACCCTCCGTAGATTGTTTTGAATGAAAGGATGTGAAAGCTCTTTGGTGTCATTACATGTGACTTAACTGCAAAAAGCTTTCTGGAAAGAGAAGTTTCCAGGGAAATTACACAGAAAAACAGTGGAACAGAGAAGGGGAAAAAAAGAAAAAGAAAACAGGAAGAAGGAAGAGAAAGTGGAAGCAGAAGGAGGGAGGAGAGATAAAGTAGAAGTCCCCTTTCCTTCATGGAAATCCAAGAAGACTTTTTCCATACAGTTTGCAGATTGGGTTTGGTTCTGCTCTCTTTGAGCTGGTCAGCAAGAAAGTGAGAGTAAACAGGAAAAATCTAAAGACTTCAATAGCCGAAATCTGTTTGGCTCAATGGGTAGAACGTTGGCCTGTGGACTGAAAGGTCCCACGTTCAATTCCAGGGGGTGTGTAAGAGGCGGCTGATGGATGTTTCTTTCTCATCAATGTTTCTAACTCTCTATCCCTATCCTATCCTCTCTGTAAAAAAATCAATAAAATATATATATTTTTTAAAAGACTTCAGGTGACCTGTGATTCCTGGAGGTCAAACCAAAAAAGGTCCCCGCCTTGAAAGAGCTAGGGAGGAGACTCCCTCACTGCCCTTCTTCCAAAAGAAGTTACCCTCAACCTCAGCAGAGGACGATGGGAAGGGAAAGGACCTGGCCAGCTCCAGAGGGGCCACCAGTGTCCATGGTCAGTGTCTTCCAGCTGAGTCAGCGTTTTCATCTGAACTGGATCACGCGGGGCTTGCAAAGGGGGGATGTGTATGTCTGGTGGAAGGAGGAAAGGTGGAGAAACGGGTTCTGGTTTAATCTGACTGACATCCCCTTTTATAATTCATCCTAAACACAATTGGATATTCATCAAAGTCTTTCTCTAGACGCCGGTGACCTTTGTGAGGAAGTCCTGCTCTTTAACAACCGATAATTCAGAACGCCCGTGCCCAGCAAGTCCAACCTAGCGACATCTGATCTTTGACTTGACACTGTGATCTCAAAGGGAAGCGTGACCTTGGAGGAAAACGAAGGGATCGCGTTCCCTCCCTCCAGACTGTCAGTCTCCCTCGTAGGTAGGACGCCACCATTGCAGCCACCTGGACTTTGCCACACCTCACAGCTTCTGCTCTGGTGTCTGCTTTTATCAAGCACTTCAAGGGACATGTAGGTTCCTCATTTCTTGCCCTTCCTGCCTCTCATGTGCTCCCGATAAGGTAAACTGAATCCTGTTACACACTATGGAGGCAGGTTTTCACAGAGGAATTGGGTTACTATCGATTGCCAGTCAGTGAAATTCTCGTGGGTCACGTCGGGCCTGCAGTCCTCTCCGCCTGCCCCTGCTCTGGGTGACATCCTGGCCGCTTCCATTCTTTCTAGAGGCTGCCACGCATCGTAATCAAGTGGTTGAGGTTTTTATCTTTTCTTATTAGGCAGGAGTTATCTCAACAAGCTGTGCTTTGAAAGAGAACATGACAAGCTAAATGACAGTCGGTCCGAGTCTGCTGTGAGCCCCCAGTCACCAGGACTGGAGTCTCTTCAAGCGCAGACCTCCTATAGATCAGAACATAGATCTTAAGCACCAATGCTAAAGTTAATGCAGAAGTTCAGAGGTGCAAAAATAATTTAAATGGGCCCAAGTAGTAGCACTAACGTCTCTAAAATCTCAGCGGTGAATTATGGATGGATACGCGGAATATTAAAAAATGCAAAGCTAACTCGATTTGCATTTGCAATGCCCCCTAGCTGTTACGGGGGAGGAGGAAATTGCTTTCTGCTGAATTCAAGGGCACACTACTTAGTGCTGTGTTTAAGTCAAGGAGGAAAATCACTCATTTTTATTCTACCACTTAACTCGTGCTTATGTAATCTGTCTGGCACCGGAGTCAGTTGTCTGATATTATTTTCAATCGCAGGACGAGAATATATAATTCCATCAGCACACCTTTATTTTCACTTGCCTGGTGATCTCTGGGAGCCTTATTACCACCAGTAAATGCCAGCCCATCATCAATCAGAGCTCCGCTTCGGGACTGCCTCTGACAGACAGCACCGGCCGCAAGTATTGATGCTTTCTTTTTGAGAACGGGTAGGAGGTGAGAGGAAGACTGTGCTTGCCCCATCAGCGAGGCAGAGAATCCATTCCTTCCCTAAGGACTCCCCGCCTCCTCCTCCTCCCCCCAGCTCACCCCATCACAAGACCATCTCTCTCCCCAGCAGGTAAATTCTCAAAGGAAGGGGAGACACCCAAGTTAGTAGCTAACATTTTGCAAAGCAGAAACCCACTCTCAACTTTGTCCTTCCTCCTTTCCAACTGGTGCTTCCTCCAACTGCCCCTTTTCATTTCCCCGCACACTCAGCTGAGAGGGGTCCATCCTTCTTTGGGAGGCCATGGGACAAGCACCATGAGCATGCGCACGCTGCCCAGTGGGCCAGGCAGAGCACTGCCTACCACTGCCCTCCTTCAGAGGGACTCATAAAACAGGCAGAAAAGGCAACATCTGACATTTCTTGAGACGGAAGCCCACTAAGAAAAGCTTTGTGAAGAGCTGGGGCCTGTTGAAGAGGGAAGTAGCGAAAGGCACAAATCCTGTGGAGGTTCCTGGTCACGGGGAAAAGAGCCGGCACAGCTTGGTGGAGAGATGGGCCGTGAGTGCCAGTCTCAGGAGCGTGCCTGGTCCGTTTCCCACTGGTCTTGGAGAGAGTGTTTGATGTCATTTTGGCCATGAGTGGTTTTGTTTCCCTTTCCCCATGTTTCTTAGGATTTCTCTCCTCACTGGGAGTCAGTGCTTTCTTTTCCAGGCATCCCGGGTCGATGTGGCTGCAGTGGGTCTTAGACCCCAGTTTCATAAAAACTGGGTAGGCCACATGCCCAGGAACCCTGACTCGTGGGGGTAGGGATCTGTAGTTTTATTAAGAACCCCTCCTCCCACGTGGTTCTGTGGGTGCTCTTTATTTTTTCAGACTCCTCTTTTTGAAATGGCCTTTTGAAAATCACAGAAAGAGGAACATAGTGTTGTATAGTCTAGTCTGAACGGTTTCCCCTTCTCTCTTTCTCTCTTTCTTTTCTCTCTCTCTCTCCTCTCTCTCTGACTCATATGACTGACAGAAGGGTCAAGGTTGTCTCTTTGTTTCTGCCTTATGAAATAAAGAATCTTTCTGACAGACTGTCATAATAGGCTGAAACCATTAGCTTTACTTCCACAAAGAAGCAGAAATTACTCCAAGATGAGGCACAGGGGATCCCTAGAGGGGAACAGATAAGAAACTGAGACGGAGACCAGCCTCCTAAAGCCACTTCCCCTATTTTTCTAACAAATGAAGCGTCCTTGGGTTTGGTGGTTTGGGATTTGGTTGTTCTATATGGAACACTGAGAGAGATGAATAATGGTAATTTGGGGGCTTTTTCAAAAGCCACCGGATTTCCTTATATATTTATAATGCGCGGGAGCTGAAAACCAGGCGAAACAGACTAATTAGGAATATCTGAGACACCAGAAACACCATTCGGTCCTCGAAATTCCAAGCTCAGTCTCTGGCCAGATAATACTTGAAAAAATTAGAATGCAGCCTATTGTTTTGGAAAAACACATCAGATAGAAATGAGAGCAGACAAATGAGAGATTTATAATCCCCATGGTACCCAGTTCATAAATTGGTTGCCCTTTTATCTCTGCAGCAGGAGAAATGGGAAATTCTGAAATCCCCAGAAGAAATAGGCAAGATGTCTAAGTTAAGAATGCAAGGGGAAAGGACGCCCTATTAAAACAAAATACTGCCCCCTCTGCCCCGCACATATCATAACTTACTTGTTTTATTCCATCCTCGCCGGGTTGTGCTCGGTGATTTATTAGTCAGTCTGAATTTAGTGCTGGAAGGAAGGACCCGGAGAAAGTGGCTCCCCACCGTGTATTTCATGAATTTCACGTTCCTCTGGAAATTCACACGTTGTGATCCCCACTGGGATTGCCATCTTGTCCCGGATATAAGCAGCATCCATTATAATTATATAAAACAAGTAAGGACCAAGAGTCCTTACCATTGATTTTAGCACAAGTGAACCCAGATAAAATCTGTTCCTTCCTTACCACAAATTGGTGAAATGAGAGGGGGTCTGTAGTTCAAAATGACACCACCTCAGTCACTTCTTCTAGGTCTGATGTGCCCGTTACAGAGCCAGTGGCGAGGCACAACCATCTAATTCCTTTTTTTTTTTTTTAAGGAATGTAAATTCCTCTCCAGAATTATTAAAATAGCTTTAAATGGGAGGCACAGCTCTAGAAAACTGATGCACATAAAATATTTAATGACTAAACCGCTTAGAAATGTTGTTCTTATTAACAATAATGATGCAAAGTATATTAGTCCTGTGACTTGCCTTAATATGTTTTGAAGATTTAAAATTATGTGAAAAGATCTTCAAATCTAAAGTTTAAATAAACAGTGATATGCTCCAAACTCTTTTTTGTTAACGTTATCGGGGTGGTACTGGTTAATGAGATTATAGAAGTGTCAAGGTTACAATTCTACGATACATCATCTGTATGTTGCCTTGTGTGTTCACCACCCAAAATCTAGTTTCCCAAACCAACTCTTTGGGCGAGAAATTAGCCTCTTGTATAGGCATGACTCTGTCCCCAGGGCCTAACCGCATGCCAGTCCTGTACCACTGCAACATTGGAACATCCAGGCCACGGGAATTACATACATGCAATAGCAGGACAGTGATTCCATCTCAAAGGGAAAGGAAAGGCTGAGATCCAGGATCTATGTCGGGATGATAAATCAGAATATTGCTAAAGATGGGGCAGCATAATAAGGTAGCTGGCCCAGGGGGAAATTGTTACACCATAGATAACACTGAGTTAAAGCTTCAAAAAAAAAAAATGAAAAGGGAAAAACCAAACTGTTTAAACATTAAACATTTGTTTAAATATTAAAGTAAAGTTAGCCTGACAGCAAAATCGATATTAAATCAGGCCTGGAAACTGTTTTACGACCTCAAACCCTCGGCTTCTTAACTGCCAGTGTCATAAATGATGTCACTTTTCAGCGTGATTGTGGCCGCCAGCAGGCAGGTCAGAAATGCCACCTTTAATTTCAAAAATGTTCATTTGTGATGTAATTTAGAGTTTACTCCCAGGGACAAATGTCACTCTCTAGGCAGGAGCCCCCCAAAGTGCTGCTGTGAGTAAAATGTTCCCTCTCAGTTCCTTCCCACCCCCTCCCTCAATACAGCCTGGTTTCCGAGGTACCTGCCGGTTCTCTCGGGTTTGAACTAAGTGTGTGAGGACAATAATAAATGGGTTGAGATTCTTTTCCAGTCAATGAAGAGAGAAATTTTGAAGAAAATCTGTGGATGAAGGAAAGGGACCTATAGAAGCTGTCCCAGCTGCAGAATGTTCCTTACAGTGCCTGGCTGGTGTGGCTCAGTGGTTAAGCATCAACCCATAAACCAGGGGTCACTTGGGAAGGGCACATGCCCTGGTTTCGAGCGTAATCCCCATTTGGGGGTGTGCAGGAGACAGCCAATCAACGATTCTCTCTCATCACTGATGTTTTTCTCTTCTTTTTTTAAATTTTTTTATTTTATTGATGTTTTACAGAGAGGAAGGGAAAGGCATAGAGAGTAGAAATCAGCCGCCTCCTGCACACCTCCTATTGGGGTTGTGCCCGCAACCAAGATACATGCCCTTGACCGGAATCGAACCAGGGACCCTTCAGTCTGCAGGCCAATGCTCCAGCCACTGAGCCAAACCGGTTTCGGCAATCATCACTGATGTTTCTAACTCTCTCTCCCCCTTCCTCTCTGAAATCAAGAAAAATATATATTTAAAAAAAAAAAGGAATATTTTGTAAGGCTGGCAGTGTGGACAGAATAGGTCTCAACAGAGGCGTGGCCTTGAGCCACAACATTACCATGTACTTTCGGGACATACACCAGCCCAGCTGCTTTATTCTCAGCCCCACCAGACACAGTCCTCCCTCCCCCAAATTACTTCTCCCCACGGGCCTGTCGCAAAACCAGAAGTGTCTACATCGCTGACTTCTTTGGTTTGAAACACTGAGGGACCCACTCAAATGCAAACCTGCTCTGGAAAGAGAAACGAAAACGGCGTTCACTTTTCTCTTCTTAAAACCAAAGGATCATGAGGATGAAAGCACTGACCTATTCAGAAAAGACATGCGTGGCCAGTTTGAATTCCCCTCCGGGCACAAAAGAAAGCACAACCAAAAAGCACGCGTGGAACCAAGACCCCTGCCCGTCACACGTCTGGTCCAGACCTGCCCTCGAAGGGAATCGAGTCAGTGGGGAGTCTGTGAGATCAGAACAAGTGCACAGAAGAATGCAAAGGAAAGCAATGCTTAAGCCACCACAGCTGCAATGATGGAAGTTCAAGGTTATAATCGTGGAGATGCTCCAGATGTCCCCCACGGCAGACAGTTGCTACGCCATAACATTTTAACATCACAAAAGTCACCTCGGTCCCAAAAGTCTAGCAGTGAAATTTCATTTTGTAACCTTCATCCATTCGCTTTCCTACACGGCTTAAAATAGGACACCCCACCTCTGCCCCGGTAGATTTCCCTACCTCTTTGCTCCTCTATAAACAAAGGGACACAATCCTTCCTGTAAAAGAGATGTGTTCCTATAAATGCCGGGTGTAATAAACTCCTCTGCTTTCTGTCTGCCCCAGTTCTGTCAAATTTGTGTTCACAAAGGGAGGTAGACAAGGAAATTATTCCAGAAAGACACAATTTCTAATTAGAACGGCACAAACAAAACCAAGCCTGGCTTTGCAGGTGGGAAACAATGTCTTCAATTCGCATTCTGTTTAGCCATGCCCCTGGAGAGGACTGCTGTTTGGATTTGCTCTTCTTTAAAATGGAGGCCTGGTGTTCTGTCTTGGGGGTGGAAGTTGGGGGGTTTGGCACAGGGGTTGTAGGAAAGGGTAGACCCCAAAGGCTTGTAAAAACATTAAGTGGTGTCAGTATACTAGGATGCTCCCTGACAGTTTCTAATACAACAGGAAAGGCTGGTGAAAGGAAAGGTGATTTTGCATTCAGTCTCACCAAAGCGAGAAGGCCCATAGCCAGTTAGTTCTAAAAGTGACAGTGAGGGAGGGGAGGCTGGGAAGGGGTGGGGGCTGTAAGAGATCAACCGAAGGACTTGCATGCATGTATATGAGCATAACCAATGGATACAAGACACAGGGCGGCGGGCAGGTGAGGGCATGTACTGGGGGGTAGGGAAGGCCGGGGGGGGAGGTCAATAGGAGAAAAAAAAGAGACATATGTGCTACTATTTGTAATACTTTGAACAATAAAAAAATAAAATAATAAAATAAAATAAAAGTGATAGTGATGGTGACCTTTCAATTCCCATCACAAAGTTCCAGGTGACTTTGAAGAATTTAATGTCTGGTTGATAGAAATGTTTCCTTTAGATGAGCGTATGGCTTAACCACTTCTATTTTCAATTGAATTTAGAGAGAAAGAGTAAAGGAAGGGAGGGAGGAGGGAAGAAGGGAGACTTGTTGTTCCACTTACTTATGCATCCATTGGTGGCTTCTTGTGTGTATCCTGACTGGGGATTGAACTCACAACCTTGGCACACTGGATGGCCCTCCAACCAGGCTGCCTGGTCAGGGCTTACCCACTTCGTTAACACTTCACAGGTCCTGTTTTTATCTACATGGAGGTTGAAGCAAATAAGAAAATGGATTTCACCTGGCGTTCTAATCGAGCAGCTTTGCCTTTGAGGAGATACACAGCGTTCTTGCTCGCCTCCCAATCCAGGTGCAAATTCACCTTATTCCCTCACCTGGCCTTCCTGTCCTACCACCAAATGTCCAGTTAGGAGTTGGGCTGCTTTTAGTTGTTAAGTAACTGAAAACCCAACCAAACTCGTTCAAAGAAAAAAGAAGGTGCATTGGCCCAGTAACGGGCAAGTCCAGAGGGAGAGTGCCTTCAGGTGTGTTTCCCGCAGGGCGAGTCCTACCCCCTGGCGCACTCCAGGTGAGCACCCTTCAGACAGAAGCATCACCCTAGAGGTGTGACCCTGGGGGCAGCTTGGAAATGGCAACGACAGCCTAGACACCTGCCAACGGCCTGCTTTTCCCTTCTTTAGCGGGGGCTGCCGAGGGTTTCCTTAAAGCAGCCGCTGCCTCTGGGGAGCCCACCCCCAGCACCTGCCACAAGTCCTATGCCTTCCCCAAACCCTAGCGAATCCCTATATTTTTTTTTTAATATACTTTATTGATTTTTTACAGAGAGGAAGGGAGAGGCACAGAGAGCTAGAAACATCAATGAGAGTCAGTCATCGATCAGCTGCCCTCTGCATGCCCCCTACTGGGGATGTGCCCGCCACCAGGGTACATGCCCTTGACCGGAATCGAACCTGCAAACCCGTTTTGGCAGCGAATCCCTGCATTGTTCAGGAACATTTTTTTCAGCAACATCAGTTTCCCGTTTTCAAAGAACTTTAAAGATAGGGTTTGTGGTACGTTCTGCCAAGCAGCAGCACTCAGAGGGATACTCGTGAACTTGATTACACTGTGTTTCCTTTAAGATGGCCTTGGACCCCTTCACCCAGAAGAGCCGGATGCGGCTGGATCCCATTGGAACTGCCCGCTGACCGAATGGACACGCCCTGTGGATCCATCTCAGCAGGAGCAGTGGGGGCGGGGGAAGGGGGTTCCAGGTCCTCCTGAGAAGCCACAGGGACCTCTTCTGTTACCCCACGGCAGGCGATATGCTTTCCAGGTTCACGCACTAAAGGGCTCGCATGGTGGGTTGGAGGCTGGATGGAGAAGGCTTCCGGGAGAGAAAACGGAACCTGAAGCAGGTAGCTCTGCTGTAGAAGGACCAACCCCGCCAAAAAGCCTGGCCTCTCAAATTCCTTGACCCCTAGGAAGGAGGGGAGACAGGCAAACTCTCCTCCTGTTTGCAGCAGGAGGGAGCCTTTGCTGGACGGAAGGTGTGTCTCCCCCAGGCCACCTTATGGCCCAGCGGGCTCCCCCCCCCCGCCCCCAGAGGAACCTGAAGAATTACAAGTGGCTATAAAAATGCCCCTCCGCCCAGAAGCCAGTCTGCACTGCACCCTCATTAAAGCGCGCTCCTGCAGCCAGACTGCCACTTTCCAAAGAAAACTCCTTTTCATCTTAACTAGAGCCCTGGGTCTCCGAAACGGGAGAGAAAGGGGATTCATTTATGAGTTTCTGTGGCAGATTATGGGTTTTATGTGCTCCTTCACACCACTTTTCAGGCTGTCATTTTGGGAAGGTTAACCCCAGTGTAAAATGTTCCCGTAATTACGCTCGGAAACACTCCCAGCCTGCCGCATGCCAATAAATGCCTGGAATAACTGTCAGGTTAAATGAATCCCATTTGAACAAAATGATTATTGAAAGTTATTTTAGTTCCCCATTAAGCAGTTGCAGAGCAGAGCTGTAATCAAAATGTTTATTTCAATTAGAATTATTATGGCTAATAAAAAGCTCAAGTAGAAAGTAAACTACACTTTATCAAATCAAGGCCACAGCTAGTTAAACTTCTGCTTTCACACGGCCTCCATCCCAGAGTCTGACAAGAGGCCCAATTCTCAGCCTTCTCCAGAGGATATTAATGGCTTGGAGAGCCCAGAATCTGGTCCGGAGAGAAGGGTGGACAGAAACCCAATTCTTTCTTGATGGTTACCATGGCCAGTCAGTGGGCAGGAGCCCCCGTTTCCGTAGCTACAGAGTAGGGGTGCAGCACCTCACTTTGAATGAGGGAGGAAAGACCCTGCGGTGACAATGCCAACAGCAGTTCTCATTCATCGCCCTGTACCCCATGACTAACCGCATGAGCATTCCCGTTACTATAGCAGCTATTGCGTTTTCTGTGGAGCCCAAAAGGTAGCCAGGAAAAAAAAAATGCTTTTGCTTGTTAGGACAAATGCAGTCATCTCACCAGAAAACAGTTTTCTTGTTTTGTTTGGGGAGGGGAGGAGGCGGGGCACTGACTAAAAGAGCCTACTTCTACCCACTCTTCTGTGATCTGCCCTTGAGACAAGATCTTGGGAACACACAGCAAATTGCTTTGCCCCTAAACCACAACCGTTTCGGTCACAACCCTCTATGCCTGAACATATTGTGTTGTTTTCATAAATCCCAGTGCCCTAGCCTGTTAAGTGAGAATCTCTGGGGTCAAACCCACACACCCGAGGTTTTTCATGTTCCCCAGGTCAGTCCAATGTGCAAATACTGGTGTGAACTCTAATAGAGGGTTGGGGTTCTCAAAGTGTGCTCCCTGAGCCAGCAGCATGCGCATCACTGGGAACTTATTAGAAATGCAAATTCTCAGGCCCCATCCCATAATTATTTAGTCACAACCTGATGTTGGGCAGGACCATCTCTGTCTTACCAAGCTTCCAGATGAGTCTGGTGCATGCGCAAATTGGAGAACCACTACCATAGGGGACCTTCTTTAAAAAGGAAAATAAAGCAAAAATGTTTATCATTCTCATGTTGAGGAACCAGCATTAACACTTAATAGAACTGGAGCAAGGTTAATACACCAACAATGTCCACTGACAGTCTGCCTCAATGTTAAGGCCAGGGATATAAGAGAAGAGGTGCTAACACGACCTCCTAATTCCTATCTAGACAAGGGAGCAGGGTCTCTAAATACCATCGTCACAAAAGCCAGGGCCGAATAATGAGTGAATAATGAGTTAAAACTCTACAATCTGAATGTTAAAGGAAACTAATATGGACAGAACAACAGGCAGAATTGACTCACTGGCAAAACTCTGAGTCAGGCCAACATTTGCTTCGCTTCCCTCTTACCTACATCATTTTGGATTCCTCTTTTTTCTAGCTTCCCAAGGTCCCCTTGTCTCCCAAAGTCCCTCAGACAAAGGAATTAGCTTATGCTAAATGACTGACAATAATTGTTGTGTTTTTACATCTCCCTACATTATTTGGATTTTCAACAAAGGTCCTAAGGCATCTATGCTTAACTTTGGAGACTTACACAGCGCTCCTTGCATACTAATTCCTATTTTAAGTCTTTTGCACACAGCAACTCATTTAACACTCATTACAATACTATGAAATAGGTACTGGTTTTCACCATTTCACAAGGTGAGGAAACTGAGGTACAGAAATGTTAAGTAGTCCTCTCAAGGTCATGGCTTTGTACCCAGGCAGTCTGGCCCTAAAACCTATGCTCTTAACTATTACAGGCGGACTTCCAGCCATGAAGTTCCCGGGCCTGGAAAAGGTGAAGGAGAAGATCTCTGAAAGCCATTAACACCACATCTTGCCAATTCCATCTCCATATCAGGTCAGTTCGGGTCATGCATTCTTCACTCTGGCGTATTATTCCCTCCGGGAAAATGTGTAATGTCAACCTTGTCTTCAAACACTTATCCTATTCCTGCTACTGCCCTGAGAATTGGACTCATCCAGACAAGATTCCTGAACTAATTATTTTGGAAGGATTTGCTTCGCTTATAAAAAATTATGGTCAAAGTCTAGCGCTTCCAAGACCTATTTCTTCAAACTCAGAAGCATCCAAGAAGGAGTAACTTGCATCAGTTTCCTTGAGAGAGCCAATAGCAGGACCAAATTGCAACTTTTGAACTCAACTGCTTTGGCCCAAGTAACAGAGCGATCATACAAGGCTTGATTTCTTTTTTCCTTCTATGTTTTTTCCCTAAGTCTTTATCGGAGCCTTTTCCTATATGGGATAAAGCCTTGAATGTGAGGAAGGCATCACTTTCTGGAATATGGCAAGTGTGTCGAAAAGAGATTACACATGTCAAATTCATTCTCTGTCTAAAGACCATGAAAGAGAGCGGCTCGGTGTTAACCCATAGAGTGCTGACTCTGGGCCGTCCATCTGAATCTTCCTGGCAAAGGCCTTCTTGAGCTGGCTTGGGAAGGGCTGGGGTGGCAGCTCTGAGTAATCTTCGATTTTTATCCCTTGACACTTTAATTAAGATAATTTAACAGCCTGTTAAGCACAATGTGCAGAATTTTCCACTACGAACCAATTAGGAAAGAGTTTTGGGGAGCAGGGAGATCAGTGTGGGGCTGGAGTTCTAGGCAGCACAGAATTAAAAGGCGTCGCAGTTATTATTCAGCCCAATGACTGTGACTCTCCCAAGGTCACATAGTTAATTAGTGCCCTCCTGGATGCCGCACGCGGGAGAAGCTGTGGGGTGTTAAATAGGACTGGTCAGGCAGAACAGATTGTGAGGGCTTTTGGAAAACAGCTCAGTGTCTGGCCTCCTCAAAAATCCCTGGTCAGCTGAGGCGAAGCCTTGGGTTGGGGGAAGGCTGAGACAAATACCAATGAGGTGACTCAAGAGCCTGTGGTTTTCCAGAGAGTGGAGGGATCTCATCTCATCTCCTAGTGACGCTGTGTGGCCCATGCAGCATCACGGGCATTCTAGAGACAAGTTAGGGTTCCCCATGCCTCTCCCTCTGAGGCTGGTAAGAAAGGTGCCTCCTGAACTCGGGAGTATGCAATCGGAAATAGCACCCAGGCCTTTCATTAATCATATTAATGAAGAGGCACTGCCAGATCTGACATTCAAAAGTTCTGTTCTTTGATGACACTTTTTCTTTTTCAAGCACTGAAAAACTTAATTTTTAATTTCTCCTTTTAAAGGGTTTTCAGCCCTAAATGGTTTGGCTCAGTGGAGAGAGCACCGGCCTGGGAACTGAAAGGTCCCAGTTTCGATTCTAGTCAAGGGTATGTATCGTGGTTGCGGGCACATCCCCAGCAGGAGGTGTGCAAGAGGCAGCTGGTCGATGTTTCTAACATTCTATCCCTTTCCCTTCCACTCTGTAAAAAAACAATAAAATATACTTTTTAAAAAGGGTTTTCAGTCTAATAGACAATATGCAATTCACCCTAAAAGTGAATGACATTTAAACTATTCTCCATAAATTACTCCTATTAGTACTTCCATTTATGCTCAGCATTTATCAGGATTCATTCTTATTTCCAGCTTGATTGAGTATATGCATGCGTAAATAAAAATCATGAAAATAATAGATTTCAAATCCACTTAGAGAACTTCATAATGCAAACTCTTAGATTCTAGGCACCAGCTCCTCCGTTCGTATTTAGAAGTCAAGCAAAAAAGAGATGGGGCATTTTGGGTTGAGCGGTAAAGGCCAGGAGAGAGGTGAGCCGGAGAAGGCTGGTGGAGGAAACATGCTGCTCTGGCTGAGTTTAATGGCAAATGATCCCCTGTTCAGAAACTTTTTGTGGTTCTATGAAAACCAGGGGGGAATAAAATGCATGGAAGCAAGGAAATCACGTGTGTGCAAAGGCAGAGAATTGCAAAAGGGCCTATTGGTCATTGAGAAGCTCAATCAGAGATGGATGGTGGGAGGTGGACGGTGGGAAAAGATAATGAGAATGTGACAGGGGAAGGGGTAAAGATAGGACTGGACTGTGAGAATCCTCCTCCTCCTCCCTGAAGCTTCCCCTGACTACACCAGCACAGAAAAAATGTCTCCCAAAACATTTTGTATTATCCAAACCTTAAAGCTGAAAGGAACAAAAATCACTGATTCTGAGTCAAGTGACAGTTTACAGACTATTACCTCTGAGTTTTGTTTGTGTCTCTCTGTGTCTGTATTTTGACTGTTTAAGAACATCAGCGACAATTTCAGGGCAGGCCCTTACTTAGAGAGTTGTAAGGAACTACAGCACATACAGCAGGAATACGCACAGTGCCCTAATTAATAACGACAAGACTCATTAAGGGACTTCTACATGCCAAGAGCCTCCTATGTATTATGTCTAATCCTCAAAGCAATCCTGTGAGGTACATATCATTATCACTTCCAGTTTTTAAATGGGTAAATTAGGCAGGAGAGGTTAAGTAAGTCACCCAAGGTCACAGAGGAACCAGGATTTAAAACCAGGTTGTCTAATTTAAGAGTTTGTGTTTTTAAACCACAAGACTCTACCTGCTTCCCGAATTAAGTGCTCTAGAAACTTTTGCTGAATGAATGGGATGAGTGAATGTCAGATAAATTATTTAAAAAACTTAAAGTCTGTTCATTGAAATAATATTAATATATTATTTAGTTCTCCAGTAACTAAGAGGCTTCCTTTACCACTGATGGGCTCCATATTCAAAGACACAAAGATCCTGCGAGTATTTCTCACCAGAGACTCTTGTTAAGTACCAACCCTGTCCAAGTCACCAGACTCCTTTCTCTACATGTGAAAGCTCTCCGAATGTTATTCTCTCCCAGGGGAACATTGCGGACAATCTAATATTACTCTACAGCTCAGCAGTATCTCAATCATAAAAACGAGAAATTAATCTTTGCAAGATCAAGAAGGGAAGGGAGTGCCACGCAGCTGACAGTTGACGGTTAGTGAATCAGTCAATTCCCCAATTCAGAGAACAGTCTGGGTGGGACCTTTGTCTCTGGCCATCACCCAGAAACCACCAGGAGCCAGGAAACTCTGGGGGAACAACCCACATCAGATTTCCATTAGAACCCTACCCCTGATGGGTGGGGAGAGCCTCTGGAACTGATGATTGCCCACTGCTATTTCACAAATTCAGACACTTGGAATTTAAACCTATTACCCTTATCCTTGACTGGGAAACAGCATGAACGAGAAATGAAGGTGCTGACAGTTCTGTTTTTAGACAAGTGCCAGAGCAAAATCGAAGGCAGGAAAAGAATCGAAAGAATGTAAGCAATGAGACGTTCTGGCATCACCGAGGCCTGCGAGGAGAGCTGCAGGCTTCTCTCCTGAGGACGGAAAAGCCCTTGCTTCTAACAACCTTCTGCCAAGACTACATGCCTTCCCATGCGACGCCCCTCTCTGCAGAGCAGCTGTGCAGGAAAAGCACCATTCTTTCCCATGATTCTCATGTGTTTTGACTGATGCTGGTGGAATAGTTTAAACTCAGTAAGGCTTTCAAGGGTTGGCCAAACAAATCTTGGACAAAAATGGCAGGCTTCAATAAACTATCATATCCAATGTCTCAATTTCAGCTCAATGTTTAGACTGGAAGGAAAGCAGATGAATAAAGCAAACCCTTAATTTGTACTAACATATATTCATGTTTGATCACCATGAAAATTACCCACTACTGCCAGATCACCAATCAATATAGGTTGCAAGAAAAGCATGTTGAAGGAACTACAAAATAATGACACTTTCCAAAAAAAGCCAATAATCTGCATGCTGTAGTTTACCATGTGGATGAAAAATGTCCTTCAAGATCACCATGGGACTGGTCACCTATTCTAACAATATTTCCATTCATCAAAACATAGAGATTGTTTGGGAGGACACAAGGAAGTGTTTAATGCAACGCTGGGAAGTTCAAACACTCTTCTGTCACTATCCGTGTGACCTTGGAAAATTTACTTAACCTCCCTGCTCTCCCATGTCCTCATTGGTAAAATGTGTATATTAACTCCATTGATGTCTGAGTGAAATATGTTTGTATGCAAAACATTTAGTATCTTTGACATCTAGCAATTATTCCATAAACGATGGCTATAAAAAATTACTATCATCATTAATAAATCAAGATCAGTCATTTAAAAGCTATGGAGTCCAAAAAAAATAAATTAAATAAAAGCTATGGAATCCTCTTTTTAGGAAGACAGAAGGATCTGAGAAACTAAAATGGTGGCATAAGTAAATAGCTAAAATTACTGCTTTGCACAACCACTTCAAAATTACAACTAAAAGACAAAACAGACATCGTCCAGAACCACAGGAAGGCTGGCTGAGGAGCTTCGGAAGGAAAGTGCAGAGCTACTGAGGCGCACACGCAGAAAGGGCTGGCAACTGAACATGCAGCTGTCTTTTTCAATGGGGAAGGAGACAAAAGCTTCCAACTATGAACTCCAGTTCCAGGTGGGACTCTGGAGACCCAAACTCATAAGGGGAGAAACTGGACTGTCTGGCATCGGGTGGAACTTGAGGGCAGCTTTCTCTCAGAGGTGCTTACAGTGATTACTGCAGGACACTGAGGCCCAGGCCTCTTAGGGCAGGGATGAGGATCAGCCATAGCTGTTTGCTTCACCTTGTTAATTCCCTGAGACCCCACCACACCCAAGCTGTGTGCAGAGGCCTTTGCACACTAATGGTCTGGCCCTTTGCAGTCTAAAATTACCTGACAAACTGAAGCTGGGTCAGAGAACCCCAGAACTTCCAACAGAAGGCCCAAGGCCCCACAGCAGCTGGCATTGCTTCATAGCTGGGCCTCATCTGGGCACTTCCAAAACCCAAACAAAGAAGAGGAATCTGCAGATTTCTCCATAGCTCCTGCTGGGTGGCCTCAGGCAGAGGCTAAATTAGCCCCTCCTTAGAGATCCAAGAGCCAATGTACCCAGTGGTCAGAATGGGACCATCTAGATTACAACTCCTAAGATCCATAAGGGACACACTCAGAGGGCAGACTCATGGAGCACCAAAGACCCACTGAAGCAAGTCTTGCAGCATAAGGGTGTCTACAGCACAGAAGTTCTCCCAGTGTAGTCACAGCTGATTCTCACAGCCAACTGGCCTGGAGGTAAATTCCTCCCAGTGATACCAACAACAATCAAGGCTGTGCACAGAGCCCACAAAGGGGTGCACCAAGAGTGTCCACCTCAGGTAACGGGGGAGGCTGAGCCACTGGGCCCTATCAGACACCTAACACACAAAGCTACTCTACCAACTCAGGGAAGCAGCGAAAATGTGGAGACAAAGAAACAGGTCACAAATGACAGAAATGGAGGAAAGCAAATGACTGAATATAAAAGTCAAAACCACAATTATAAGGTTTTTCAAAGATTTTCTAGAAAAGGCTGATAAATTTAGCAAGACTCTCAAGGATATGAAAAAGGACCAACTAGAAATTAAGTATATAGTGACTAAAATAAAAAATAATATACAGAGACCCAAAAGCAGACTAGGGAATCACAAGAATCAAGTCAAAGATTTGAAATATGAAGAAGCAAAAAAACACTCAACTGGAAAAGCAAAAAGAAAAAAGAATCCAAAAATATGAAGATAGTGTTAGGAGCCTCTGGGACAACTTCAAGCTTAAG
This sequence comes from Lasiurus borealis, assembly GCA_004026805.1. NCBI lineage: Eukaryota > Metazoa > Chordata > Mammalia > Chiroptera > Vespertilionidae > Lasiurus > Lasiurus borealis. The sequence continues at coordinate 5,509 of PVJN01013830.1, read as the reverse complement.
AACATAAGAATTATGGGGGTTTCAGAAGAAGAGAGAGAGCAAGATATTGAAAACCTATTTTAAGAAATAATGACAGAAAAATTCTCCCACCTGGTGAAAGAAATAGACTTACAAGTCCAGGAAGCACACAGAACCCCAAACAAAAGGAATCCAAAGAAGACCACACCAAGACACATCATAATTAAAATACCAAGAGTAAAAGACAAAGAGAGAATATCAAAAGCAGCAAGAGAAAAATAGTTAGTTACCTACAAGGGAGCACCCAGATGATTGTCAACTGATTTCTCAACAGAAACTATGCAGGCCAGACGGGAGTGGCAAGAAATATTCAAAGTGAAGAATAGCAAGAAACTACAACCAAGATTACTCTACCCAGCAAAGTTATCATTCAGAATTGAAAGTCAGATAAAGAGCTTCACAGATAAGAAAAAGCTAAAGGAGTTCACCACCACCAAACCAGTATTATGTGAAATACTGAAAGGTATTATTTAAGAAGAGGAAGAAGAAAAAGGTAAAGATAAAAATTATGAACAACAAATACATATCTATCAACAAGTGAATCTAAAAATCAAGTGAATAAAAAATCTAATGAACAGAATAATCTGGTGAATATAATAGAATCAGGGGCATAGAAAGGGAGTGGACTGACAATTCTTGGGGGGAAAGCGGTATGGGATGTGGGAAGAGACTGGACAAAAATCATACACCTATGGATTAGGACAGTTGGGGGGAGGAGGTAAGGGCAGAGGATGGGGTGGGATCTGAGCAGAGGGGAGCTATGGGGGAAGACAGAGGAACAACTGTAATAATCTGAACAATAAAGATTTATTAAAATAAAAAAATAAAAATAAATAAATAAAAGCTATGGAATCTTGAGCAAGTGCCTAAACATCTCTGATTCTCAGTTTTCTCATTTAAACATTATGTATATAGTCCTTCATAGGGATATTAGGGATATACATGTCAACATATGAAAAACACCTAATATAGTTCCAGGTACACACAATATTCAATAGATACAACTTGTTTTTAGTGACACTTTATATAGCAATATGAAGTTATTTAGTCTGCAAATTGGAGAATAGCCAGAATAAAATCCAGTTTCACCTAGAAACAACTTATCTCTCTGTTTAAAACCCTATTATCATCTGTTTAAAACATAAAATAAAAATTAAGTCCTAGTTTAGATTAAGCTTGTAATTGGAAACACCATAGATATTAAAAACACATTCTTGTGTTACATTTCTAATGCAAGTGAAATAAAATGCCTGCAAGTAGTAAGATATTAGAACAGAAAATTACTGAAATAAACGTTAAAATCATGAGTCTATAAAACTGTATGTTCACATTATTACATAAATGTCTTCCTCTTTTATTCCTGCAATGAGACTATAAAAGATGTTCATCTACACCCCTCCCCCCCCAAAAAAAAAAGTAAAATGCAGAATCCAGGATTTCAGCTAGAAAGCAGAGATTATCAGAAAGAATAAGTAACTCTGTCTGCATTAATTAAAATAAAATAAAATCCCCTTAGGGGGGATTTAGATGTCATTTTTATTTAGATGTCATTTTCAAAAGCTTTTGACACCAAGCTGGTAGGAGGTTCCAAAGAATCTTTGGAGCCCTCATAGTCTGGAATGATTCAATTCCAAGTTCAGTCTACTGATACCTTAAAAAAGCTAGAGGTGACAACAGCAGTTCCAAAAAAGAATAAAGGTTAGGGGTAAACTGCCCATTTGCATCTATTAGTCAGTGAGAATTTTAATATTTCTTAAGAGTTCTTCTATTTTGTGTATCTAGGTATGCATAAATACCACAAAAATGTTTCAATATAGTTGAAAGTTTTATTAATTTTATTATCTTTGGAAATCTTTGAGAATGCTAGTTTCTCCGTCAATGGAATTAACTCTTAGTCACTATTTGGATCATTTTAGACCAAATTATGGAGAGCACACAGGAGGAAATAGCCTCTTGGTTACTAAGCTTATAAATTCAAACACAAAAATTGATTTTCCTTCCCCAGCCAGGGTGGCTCAGTGGTTGAGTATTGACCTATGAACTAGAAGGTCATGGTTCGATTCCCAGGACACATGCCCAGTTGTAAGCTCAATCCCTAGTGGGTTGGTGTGCAGGAGGCAGCCAATAGATGATTCTCTCATCATTGATGTTTCTATGAGTCCTCTCCCTTCCACTCTCTGAAATCAATATAAACATATTTTTTTAAATTTATTGTTCTTAACACAGAATATTAAGTATCAGCATCATATGCAGAGCTTTTTCAAACTATACACAGACACACATGCACATACAGCCCCACCCATCAGAGATTCTGACCACCTCTTTAGATATTCTGTGGTTTTCCCTGGGAAGAACAGTATGTATGTTGGAAGAAAACACACATGTAGACACGTACATACACACAGGTGTTTCTGACACATTCCCTCTTTCCATTCCTGAGACCCACAGCTAAAAATTGATGGCACACATCAAAATGATTTTTGTATTTTTCCAAAGAATACACTTAAGGACTGTTATTGTAATAGACTCTTACTCCGGGAGAAGTTGTAGAGAGATGCAATTGAAATGATGATAATTGACTAAGTCAACTGAACACTCTGTCACTCTCTCAGCAAAAGAATCTCAAAACAAGTATTTCATGTTTTTAGCCGGAGGCATCTGCAAAGCATGTGTTTGACTGAAAGTTAGTCATTTGAAGGAATCCATGAGCAAGTTAAAAGTATAATTTATAGCATGATTCTCCCTACACATGGATCTGCTCTGTGATTTTCCAACCCTTTCCCAATTTATTGTCCCTAGGATACCAGAGACAGGTTTAAGAGGCTGTTGAAGCCAAAAACAAAAGAAAAGTTTGAATCAACTATTTTAATATATATATTACACACACACACACACACACACACACACACACACATATTGATTTTGGAGAGGAAGGGAGAGATAAAAACATCAATAAGAAAGAATCATTGATTGGCTGCCTCCTGTATGCCCCCTATTGGGGATCTAGTCCACAACCCGGACATGTGCACTTGGCCGGAATTAAACCTTGGACCCTTCAGTCCACAGGCCAATGCTCTATCCACTGAGCCAAAACAGCTAGGGCTAATATATACTTTAAAGTATTAGGGTCTACTAGCAATTTTGATGCATCAATCTTTTATTTCAATCTTGATGTGCAATATCAGCCAACTCTCTGATTTGCTTTACACTGTCCCCCTTATGCTATCATTCCATTGTCTCACAGCTCTCCGCTCATTTCTGCCTTAATTTCTTCCTGGATGACTAGATGCCTGCTATAGGGAATGATGCCACTCATTTTTAGTTGTTGGCTTTCTGAATTAAAGTAAAATGTAATAAATACAAGACAGCCGCGAAATGATACTAAGAACTAGGAAGGCTAAAAAGAGATAATGATAACGTACAAGTCTTATTGACAACAGCTTTATTTCTTTTTTTTTAAATCATTTACCCAATGAATAGCTATGGTCCACTGCACGTGGATTCATGGCTAAGACTGAGGCCAAGTCAATCCATTCAGGTTCCCACATGTCTCTCTCTCTCTCTCTCTCTCTCTCTCTCTCTCTCTCTCTCTCTCTCTCTCTCTCTCTGATTAACCTTCGTGTGCACTCTCTTTTGAGTTCATGTTTTTGCTTCAATGTATTAGTAAGAGTGAAGACTTTAAAAGAGAAAAATGGATCCACTTGGGGAAATTACTGCAATAAGCACTATTCTGCTTTTATTAACCTGGTACCCTAATGAAAGGCTATTGTTTAACATTTAACAACAGCTTTGGCACAGATTTAAGAAGCATTAAAATGGCAATATCTCTAGAATATCAAAATAGCTAGTTGAAGAGAGACGTTTCTAGCCCTGATTAACTCCCAGTCAGCCATTACTTTAAGCCAGTGGTTCTCAACCTTTCTAATGCCGTGACCCTTTATACAGTTCCTCATGTAGTGGTGATCCCCAACCATAAAATTATTTTCATTGCTACTTCATAACTGTAATTTTGCTACTGTTATAAATCGTAATGTAAATATCTGTGTTTTCCGATGGTCTTAGGCGATCCTGCTAGCGGTTCTCAATCTGTGGGCTGTGAAAAGTAGAACCACTGCTTTAAGCTCTTAATTTTTTTAATGTCTTATATTTTATTTAAATTTTTAATTGTTCAATTATAGTTGATATTCAATATATTAGTTTCAGGTGTACAGCATAGTGGTTAGACATTTATTTAACTTACAAAGTGATTCCCCCCAATAAGTCTAGTACCCCATCTGATACCATAAGTGGCTATTATAAAAATATTGACTATATTCCCTAGACTGTAATTTATATCCCCTTGACTACTCTATAACTGTCCATTTATACTTAATCTCTTCACCTTTTTCACCCAGATCCCTATCTCCCTTCCCATCTGGCAACCATTAGTTTGTTCTCTGTATCAATCAGTTTGTTTCTCTTTTGATTGTTCATTTATTTTGCTTTTCATATAAATGAAATCATAGGGTACTGTCTTTCTCTATCTGACTTACTTCAGTTAGCATAATACCTTTAGGTCCATCCTTGTCATTGCAAATTGCAAGATTTCATTCTTTTTATAGCTGAGCAATATTCCATTGTACACATGTACCATATCTTCTTTATGCAATTGTCTATCCATGGACACTAAAACTGCTTCCATATCTTGGATATTTTATATGAAATATCCTCCTTTGCCTCTTGTTGTAGCCTTTGTTTTAAAAACCATTTTGTCAGATATAAGTATTGTTACCCCAGCTTTTTATTTCCATTTCAATTTGCATGAAATATCTCTGTTCATCTCTTTACTTTTAGACTGTGTATATATTTTGATCTGAAGTTGGTCTCTTGTAGGTAGCACATATACGGACCTTCTTTTTTTCTCCACTCAGCCACCCTTCATCTTGTGATTAGAATATTTAATCCATTTACATTTATACATACATATATATATATATAAAAGGCTAAGTGACTGGCCAACTGGCAGGTAGGTATGACCCACACTGACCAACAGGGGGCAGATGCTCAACACAGGAGCTATGGAGCAACAACAACTTTGCAGAATGTCCTCTCACACTCCCCAAGGCACCCCACTCACTCCACAGATGCCCTTTGAGCTGCGATGCCCGTTGGCCAGGGAGGGACCACGGGGATTTGGCTCCAGAGTGTGTCCAGCCTATCTTACCCAGTTGCACCCTGCCGGCCACCTTCTAATTAATTTCCTTTCAATGTGCACGAATCCATGCACCAGGCCTCTAGTTAATAATACGTATGTAGTTACTGCCATTTTATTATTCACATTTTTTATATATTATTTTCCTTCTTCTTAAACAGATCCTTTTAACATTTTTTGTAATACTGATTTGATGGTGATGAAGTCCTTTGGCTTTTCCTTGTCTGGATAAGCACTTAATTTACATGACTTTTCAGTAAAATTTATTTTAACAAGGATTTTAGAAATAATCTTTTTTTT